>JAODAL010027073.1:0-55589 GCA_025379985.1 Phyllomedusa bahiana | reverse complement strand
AGGAAAATAGAAAAATGATGGCTAAAATTTGTAAAAACCATATCTCAAAGGTGATACAACTCTTAAGATGGAGGTTACCAGAACATATTGGAGAATAAAAATAGAAAAGTAATAGCTATTGCAACAATTAAACAGGATTGCATAGTAAGTGTGCCAAAAAATATGGCAAACAAGTTACTATGAGGGAGGATAAGAATGAATACCTTCTTTGTTAAAACCAGCAACTGTAGGTTTATACTATCAGGATGTTGAGGTCCATGGATATTGGTCCCTTTAAATCCTAAAATACCAGCTGTTCTCATGTTGTATGGAATAACAAATGTCCTACATTAAAGGAGTTGTCTCATTACGAGCTTTCAGCCTGTCAGTGTCCCTGGTAAGTTGAACTGAGGGGCGTGCTTCTTGGTCTGTCTGTTCTGCTCCCTCTCCCCCCTCCCATCAGCACACAGGCAGCTACGTAACTTCTATACAGGGGGGGGGGGGGTTTGCTCTCAGAGTTCACCCTGTGTGTGTCTGCCTAGCTCTGTTGCTGGAGAGGGCTGATCTTTGAGTGTGAAGTGGTGTGCTAATAGAGCAGAGAGGATGCAAGTGTTCCTATATCCCCTGCTTAGCTTACAAGTCTCCACATCTCCAGCAACAACAAGGGCAGTGTTACTATACTCAGGATGTGTCCCTAATACAGGAGAACATAAAGTATTCACATGCCCCCTGATCTGTATAGTATTAGTATAGTCACAGTTCCAAAGACATATCATGATTAGTAACAGACAGGGTCACTGCTGTCACATCTATCTGTGTAGAGAGCAGGAGGAAGCAGCACACACAGGGTTAATCCAGGACACAGACGCCAGAGTCCTCCTCCCCCTCCTTCCACTACAGAAGCATTCTGTGCGGAGGGGGCTCTCTGCTCCGACCTGTCTTCAAAGGTGATGAGTCATTCAGACCTGACAGCCAGTAAGATAAGGATCAACAGGTCGGCTGCTATAGAGATTTGAGAAGCTGATGTAGTAATACTAACAGGGCTAGCTCAAAATCAGTAGGACATTTGTAATGAACATATATTGCAAAGCTGCTTGTTTTTTAAAGATCTTTAAATTAAAACCCAATCATTGTAGCGAGACAACCCCTTTAACTCCAAAAGTCCTTTTTACTATAAATATTTACTCTAAAGTTACAGTTTACATAGTTTTGTGTTATTATTTTAAAATTTTTTAGAATTGCAATTTTTTTTATTATTAGTTTACTACATGGTGATGACCTACAGTTTGATCCGCTTCCCCAAAAGTGCTGTCGTTATCACAGTGGGACTGAGCTGATATTTCTATCCATGTTAATCTCATAACAGATCATTTGTACTGTCTACATGACATTGTATTGCTGTATTGTCTACATGAAAAATTTTGGTCTATAAGAAAACAGATCTCATTGTGTAGGAGCTTTGTTTACTACTTCTGTGGCATTGTTTTTCCTGATATGAAGCTAGAAGATGCCATTTAGACCTTTGGTTTAAGTTACGTATTTTACATTTACATATCATCATATACACACACACACACACACAATTGTGATTTCACAGTGAACTCAAGGATGGCCACAAGTTCTCTTTGAATAACAGTGTCACTTAAAGGGAATGCATTGCTTTTTGTTACTAATTAAAATAAAGAAACTTTTTTTTTCTACATTTTCTATTTTGAGCTGTTAACAATAGTTGAGAGATTTGCTTTAGGTTATGTCCAGACGATGAATATTTCAAGTCAGAGTGTAAATCCACCAAAAAAATGACCTAATATCCACATGAAATGTTCGTTGAAATCCATGTCATTTGACGTAGTTTTCTATGGTAGAATCCGACGAGTAAATTTTGCTCGTCATGTGGACGTACTCTTTATTTAGACATGTGGACATCAAAACAGTAGTCGGGTATGTTCACATGTCTGATTTGGACACTTATTTTTAAGCTTCCAAATCAGCTTCAAATATCCATCTAGAAACCACCTCATGTTACAATTTTCAGACGAGGATTTGATGTGCTTTATGAGACGTGTGTTTTTCGACAAATGGACAATTGGTTAAAATAAACCACATGAGTACCACAACTCCACCCTCAAAACTACATAAATTCTCCATTTTGATATCTCATTCCCCATTTGGATTAGTATAGCCTTGTGGATGTGAAATGTACATTGTATACAATGTATGGTTTCCTTTTTAAAAATAAAATAAACAATAAGCCTGTGTTAGGGATCCAACCTGAAAAGAATACACAGTTATGGAAAGACAGTGCACCCTGGCACTAAGTCCCACAAGGCTGCCTCTGCCTATCTGCCGATCCAACCCTAAGCACTTAGTAACAACTGGGTGGCGATCCCTACCCTGAATACGTGCAAACACTGAACAAACAAGACAGACAAACACAATGAAGAAGGGTCAGGCGAAAATCGGTCAGAACCGAGAGACCAGAAAAAGTACACAATCAGCAGGCAATAAACGTATGTCAAAGAGGCGGGCACAAAGTCAGAATACCAAGAAAATCAAAAAATATACCAAGCACATTAGATCAAGCAAAGGCTATAACCAATGCAGCTGAGCAGAAGTGGTCTATTTAGGGGATGTCGGAGTTCTGGTCCAGGCCGTGATTGGCCCGGTCCTCTGACACCCAGAACACACAGAATACAGACAAACAGGTAAGAAAGGTGAGTGGTGCAAGCAGCTGTCACTCAACACTCAAACGGAATAATCTGCAGCCCTGCCCTATTTTTCCAGGAACCAACGATGTAGTGGCAACCCATTTCTTGGAGTGATCCAAAAACGGATCGGACAGGCGCTATGCAAACATGCAGCGCATCAATGTTGAACGCCGCTGCGTGTCTCTCATTGCCGGCAGTGATAATCTCACTGCTAATTGTTCGATGGACCCAGACACACATCCCAAAAGCGTATCTTCACAAGGACACAAAACGCCATGTGAACATACCCTTAGGAGGGAATGTACATATGTTGCTATATATATAAATATATATGTATATTGGCAGATATATGTTTACATTATGTGGTGGTGTTAAAGATTGTTTTAAAATTTGTGTTTTAGGAAAGAAGACAACTAACCTGCCAGTATTGGGTTCATCTCAAAAATAGGGGGACAAGCGAGGCCATATCGGCAACCTTTATGTGGGGCTGCAAATGTAAGTATGAAAAGTAATTTAGCAAAAAAAGGATTAATAAATATATTAAACTTTAATAATTTTTTTCTGTATTCCATAGTTACATGGAGAAGTTTTGGAATTTTACATGGATGACCCTGAAGGGACTTTGACTCGGTGATATACTTGTGTAGTGCACAGGACTTGTACACTAAAAAATGTGAATTGTATTGTTGTATCTGTATTTTAGATTTACTTTAATGTCTTGGAAACATGTGTTGCTAACCTCTGCGTGAACCCTGAGACTGTGTAGTATGCCCATGCTGTATTGTCTACATGAAAAATGCAATATCATGATGATATAGTGATGCTGTAAGGGGTTGAGACTTGCACAGCCTCCTCAGTAGATGGTTGCCTGAGAGATGTGGGCAGGGCTATTGGGTATAAATTGAGTAGCAGTTAGTGGTTCTTGCTAATGGATGGAGTTATGTGACCATCAGTATGGAGTCTGCTGGTCCCAGGCCAGTACAGGGATTAGATCTTTCACTTTTGTAGCCACAGAACCAAACTGAAAACAACACAGAACTTCTAAGAACACAGACTCATTAGACAAGGGGCCATGAAACTTTGGACGTATAAGGTAAAGCAACCTCATGGCAGCCAGTTTCAGACCTGACCCAACACATTTAAGGAGACGTGTATGAAAACTGTCTAGGTCTAAGATCTTCTTTGTTGCACATTGCAACCAGTCAGAGCTCCCCTTTTATGTTTTCAGAGCACTATATGAAATGAAAGGGGAGCTGTGATTGGTTGCTATGGGCAATAAAGAAAGTCTTAAACTTAGACAGTTTCCATACATGAGGTCCTTATTGCTCACAGAGAAATTTAAGATACTCAACTCACTTGGGGTTAAATAGAACTCATTGTTGACTAATCTGGAAGAGTTATGGAACTTTATTTAGAAGGCCACTAGCTACTGGAGACTGTGCAGTTCTCTAAGGTCAGGAATGTACTAAAAGTAGGGTTCTATGTATTACAACTTGCCAGATGTAAAAGAAGAAGTTGATGTTTTGAAACTCCAACATGTTTCCTGCCTTATTTCTGTACCTTACATTATGGGCACCTCATACACTATCAGGGCAGTTGAGGCTAACTCCATCCAGAGTGTGAACCGAGGGGATTTAGAGGGAACACCACCTACTCCTGTCCCCTCTTTATGTTGCGTTCTCATAGAAGCCTGAGAAAACTTGGTAAGAGACACCGATAACAACCACTACAACTCACATTCTCTTCACTGCAACTCTGCAGCGTTACAGTTGGATATCACATCCAACTGTCGGCACACAAACATGAGGATATCCATCTCTCCAAAGGAACGAGTGCTAATCATGTTGTAATAAGTATTGAAAATATGTAAAAACAAAAAAATTATCATCCTTGTTTGACTAAAATCAGTTATTTTCACTTTATTTCTGATTAGAATCAAACAACGACAAATTGTGAATTTTGACTAATTATGTTTTTCTCTCTTTCCTTACAGATTTCCCACAACATAGTAGTGTTACGCATGGCTACACCTCCAATTCTGAGTTAGTAAATCAACCATCTCTAAAATTGTGAGGTCCACATGCCACCTGATCTGGCAGCACTTGCAGCCCATATCAATGCTTAGCCCGACCCAGGAGATTTGATTGCAGGTTGCAGCAGTCTTTGAATATGTGGCCAAATTCCCCAACTGCTTAGATGCCGTTAATGGTAAGCACATACGTGTACAGCAGCCATCACGATCGGGATCCATATCTTTTACTACAAAAAGTATTTTTCTGTGGTCCTTATCGCAGTGGCTGATACACACTACAAGTTTGTTGCTATCAAAGTCAGCAAAACTGGGGACTCCCAATGCTAATAGGCTCTGCATTTGGGAGGCAAGTGCTGTAAGACCAGGTGACTTTACTGGTAGGGTATTCTGCACCAATACCCACAAAGGAGACTGTATGCTTGGCAGAGAGTCTTAAATATGAGGCTGAGGCAAGCATGATGCTTCGTGGAGTGCCCTTTCAATTTCATAAGAAGCAAGTGAAGGGTTTTCACCATTGTAATGAGATTGGACCAAAACACAGTGGATGGAGTCATCAAAGCTTCCTGTGTTCTACAGAACTATGTTCAGGATTATGACAGTCCCAACATGAAAGTGACTTTAGTGGTTTTAGTAACTCTCCATACACCTGGGACCTTGGCTGTCCATTCAACCAAGCTTCAGTGGTGCGAGAAATCTTTGCAACAAACAACATTTTGCCCAAAAGTACCATGCTTTGGCAATTTGACAGCCTCGGTGATTAGCACTCATTCCGGCAGTGATGGACTTTCTGCATGTCTGCTCAAAGGCCTCTAAAGCGAAGACTTGTGAATCCCCCCTTGGATCTGGCATATTTGCCAGGAGATGATGGAGTAAGACTTTTCTACCACCCCCTGAAGTCATGAAGGAGGAAGCGATTTCCCCCCAACAAACACTTACATTTACCCTATTGTGTCCACCCACTTGGGGGTTCATTTACATTTGTTTAAAGGGTTAGCCACTATTTTTTTTTACTATTAATTGGGGGGTGTTGATTAGAAAAAATTGCAGTTACTTGAAAAATAAATACATTTTTTTAATAAAAAATAAATGTGTTGACCTGTTTCTCATATTACTTTTTAAACTGAAACTGTATTAAAAATAGTTTCTTTTTAATAAAAACCCTTAAATATAAAAATTTAAAACACAGGCAGTAAAACAAAAATTGGATGTGTTATATAATTCTTTTTTATTTTTGATTATAGTTTATAATGTGATGGAATTTGAGTTTTGGAGAATTGGGCTGACTTCTGTCTTGGCTACAAACTCTATGCTAGGCATGGGCTGCACCTAAATGGGGAGGGTACAGCTGTATGGGGGACAAAATGGCCAGGAAGTTGGAGGAGTATTTAAACTAGGGTCTTGCGGGGGAGGATAACTACAAAGATGGCATACAAGATAGTGAAGATAGAGAGCTGGGAATAAGTAATAAATCTGGTTTTTAAAAAAAAAAAAAAAAAAAAAAGCTCTTAATTGCCTCCTGACCAATGCCAGGAGTCCCACCAATAAAATTAACAAACTAGAATTATTTATTGTTGAAGAAAAATCTGACATAGTAGGGATGACTGAGACATGGCTGGATAAGATCTGTGACTGGGAGGTTAACTTACAGGGTTACATATTTTTTAAGAAGAGATCATAAAAATCGGAAGGGGGAGGGATATGTCTTTGTATAAAATCATATCTGAAGTCAAAACTACAGGAAAATATAGATACCGGAAATTAACATGTGGAGTCATTATGGGTAGACAAACATGGGTAATATTATGGTAATATTATTATTATTAATAATAATAATAATACAATTCTATTAGGGGTCTGCTTTAGGCCACAAATATAACAGAACCGATGGAAGATGTCAGTAACTAAAGATCATTACTGTAGGAACTGCAGGTAGTGAATCCAAGGATTTAAAATAGTTTACCCCCAAAAAACGTACCTATTACCCACTGCTTTTCAGCTTTAAACCCATCCCAATCCAGGTACAGCAGCCGGCAGATGGACTTCCACTCATGTTCCATGGTGGCCAGTTGCTGTACCCAGGCATGGTCTTATTTCATAAAAAAATGTAAACAGATAGGTGCTTACCACTCCCACGATGATGGAGGTCGTATCAGCAAGTCCGGAGAATATAATCAGCTCAAATTCGTCTTATGATACTGGAGAATCTGTATAGCTGTTGGTCCACAGCAGTAAATGTGCAAATAAATTTGCAAAAGAGGAAAAACATCTTCCATCCAATAAAAAATAAAGTAAAAATACTCCTGTTTTAATAGAAATTATTTAAAATGTCTCAGACATGAAATTAGAAATAAAATAAAGCACATGATGACAATCCAACAGTTTTGGACGCATAAGACCTGGTCTGAAACAAGTAAGTGTTGGATTGTCATCATGTGCTTTATTTGTATTTTGTATGAGACATTTTAAATAATTTCTAATAAAACAGGAGTATTTTTACTTTATTTTTTACTGGATCGTCTTATTTCATAGTCAGGGACAGGTCTCCACCTAGAAGACTTAAAAAAAATATATTTTAAATAAAAACATTCTAAGCAACATATATATTTTCACAACACTACTACTGTACATTTAAAAAAAAAATACTTACATATATGCATTTCAGCAAGTTGTTGTCCTAAGCACCCTTATGGCATAGGAGACTTCTGTATCTAATGCTGAGGTTTTCACACTTTTTCACCAGAAATTGCAATAGTACAGTTGGTGGAGAAGTGCAGAAACTATTGCATTAACCACACAAGGTGCATGTGCCATGTGCTTCCTATTTGCAAAAATGCAAGCATGCTATATAATTAAAAATTACTAGGTATATGAATATTTTTTCTAAGTTTAATATTATAAACAGTAAAAAAAAAACGTTTTTTTTACATAAAATTACATGTAGGTACAGACATCACTAAATATATAAATCTAACTCTAAAGCACATGGCACAAACAGCCTTGCAATACAACCTTATTGAAGTTTTATAAGTAAAGTAGCACAGACAGTTTTATCAAGTGAGGTGTGATAATGCAAGAAAATGTAATTGCAACTTTTTAACTTTTGCAAAATACAAAAATGTAGGCAATGTATAAATTGTTTAAAAAAAAAAATTACAAGAATGGTCTCCACATCTTTTCCCATCCTATTGTAGCTTTTGGGCGGCAGGGTACCCTCCTCTCTTTCATAAAATGAAATTCAGTTGAAAAATTGGGTTTGGTTTTTGAAATATAGTCAAAATACAGACATTCAAATTTTGACACAAGGCGATATTTGGGTGCGGATCCACATCAAAACACACCACATTTGGGTGGGGAAGTTTTGGGGCGCTAAATTTTAAAGCTCCCCAATTCCCCTCGAAAGGGGGGCATTTTCTCGTGGAAAAAACACCTCGAATTTACATTCACTTATAGTGTTGAGCGATTACTTTGGATTTCGTCATGGGTTTCGATAGCCCGATTTCGGAAATTATCAAGACGTTTTCCCAATAGTCGATAATAGTTTATCCCCGAGGGTCCTTTAAAGTCTATGGGGGAGAGAACAACCCTTCATTTTTAAACCCCCAAAAAAGGGGGAGAAGCGGGGGAATTAACATCCCAAACAGTCAAATGGTTACTTTGTACTTCTTAGGAAAAACCCCATTAGGTTATAAAAAACCACGAAAAAAATAACAGCCCATTCACTATCCTTCTTTTCCAACAGCAGGGCCCTTTAAAAAACCGGGAAATACCACAAATTTTAAAAAGTGAAGAAGGCAGTATGTAGGAACCATATTTTCTTGAACGGGGACATTAAAATACCCCAGTCCTGGAAGGCCCCCATGACCCCCAAACTGCATGCCCCCCAAAATTTAAAAAGTCCCGGGAAAAAGGAGTTTTCAACCACATTTTAGTTAAAAAAGGGGGAAAATTGGGGACTATTTCTTCCTTTTACCCCCAGTTTGACCCATTAAATCTGTCTGACCCACAGTTTTAAAAAGTGCCGGAAAAAGGGAAGTCTTTAAATTTCCCCATTTTATTTGGGAACTGGCCCATTGCCCTTATCTGTCCTGTACCGCAGAAAGGGACCTTTAAAAACCTGTCTGACCCCAGTTTAAAAAAAGTGGGGGAAAAAAGGAGTTTTTTGAAACCATTTTAGTTAAAGGGCGTTGGATTTACCTGTCCTAGGCCACGGGCATACCCCAAAATCCTGAATGACCCCCACATTTAAAAAGGGGAGGGAAAAAAAGGGTCTTTCAAACACCATTTTTGTTGAATGGAAATTTGACTATATTGTCTTTGTCCCCAACAGTTTGATTTAAAAACCCTGTCTGATCCAAAAGATTAAAAAATGCCCAAAAAGGAGTTTTTTTGGAACCCCTTTTTTAGTTTAAACGGGACATTGAAAATCCCTCTCCTGGGCCACAGAATGACCCCCAAACCTGCATGACCCCGTTTTAAAAAAAGTGCCCCCCAAAAAGGGGAGTCTTTAAACCCAAATTTTTATTTGGAATGGACTTTGGGACTTTTTACCTGCCTGGGCCACAGCATGACCCCCCAAACCCTGCATGCCCCCCAGATTTTAAAAAGTCCCGGGAAAAAGGAGTTTTTTGAACCCCCATTTTGGGTTGAGGGGGCATTGACTATATCTGTCCTGTCCCGCGGAAGGGACCTTTAAAAACCTGTCCTGCCCCCCAGTTTAAAAAAAGCCCCGGAAAAAGGAAGGTCTTTGAACCACCTTTTTTTGGGGAAATGGACATGACTTTATTGTCCTGTCCCCGCAGTATGACCATTAAAAACCTGCGGGACCCCCAGTTTTAAAAAGTCCCGGAAAAAAAGGGGGCCCTTTGAACAAAGATTTTAGTTAAAACTGGACATTGACTTTACCTGCCCTGGGCCACAGCATGGTCCCAAAAACCCTTTTTGATCCAAGATCACAAAGTGGCTCTTTTGGTATTTTGTAAAAGTGACTGTCTTTTAAAGTATTTTTTTTTTTGGTAATGATTTTTGTTTACGAATTTATTTAGGGAGTTTTATTTTTGGGTTTTTCATTTTTATCATTTTGTTTTTTTTTCAAGTGTGTTTAACTTACAACAAAACCCCCCCTGCAGTTTTTTAAAGGTATTTTTTACAGGGGTTAGATGTTTTAAATTTCTTCCGCAACCCCCCATAAGAAATTAAAATGCCCTAATTTCCCAAAAAACTTCTTATTTGGAAAAGACTTTTTTGCCCTCCTGGTTTTGGGAAAATGGATTCACCCAAAATAAATTTTAAATGGTTTCATTTTTCCAAAAATTTTTCCTTCTTCTTTTGATTGGGGCGGGCCTCCCCTGGAAAATAAAATTGATGCGCCCCATAGTGCCCCAGCCCCAAAAAAATTTTTTAACCTAAATTTGGGAAATTTTGTGCCCACCCGGGAAACCCCTTTTTGACTATTTAAAACCTAAACAAAAAATCACTTTTAAAAATTTGTTTTTTTTTTAGGAAATTTGAAGTTTCCCTGTTTTGCCCCAAAGGGTTTGAGACCCCAGTGCTCCCATCGGGCCATCTTGTTTAACACGGGGGTCCAGCTGCCAGACTTACGGGTGTCGGGGGAGGACCAGGTATTTTTTTTTCCCCTTTTCATCTATTAAACACGCGGTTCGCCCCCAGGGCCGAGTTACGGGGGGTGCGGGTGAGAGCCCAGGTTTGGGTCCGTATCTATTCAAGGGAAAAAATCCCCCTTAGGGCGCCCAACCCGAAAACCGTCGTGCTGAAGCAGAGGGGGGAAAGGGAAAGGTGTGAGGTAAGACCTCCCACCCTTTTCTCTAGTACACAGTAAGGGAACCCGGGTAGCGCTTGCCCCCCGTTAGAGTGGGCCCAAATTGACCCAAAAATTTGGGAATTTTATGGTGGTTAACGCTCCTGTTCCCACCAGGTGCCTTTTTTTTTGGGGCTTCTTTTTTCTATTTTACTCAAGGGGTGGGGGAAAATTGTCTCTGTATTTTGTTTTTCTGTCCGTCTCCTTTACCCCAATGTCCCCCGGGAAAAACCCTACTTTGGGTTTAAAGGGTTTTCCTTTTACCTCCGTTTTTAAAATTAAAGGGGGAATTTTTTTTACCAGCTATTTTTTTTCCTTTGCAATTTTTTTTAGTTTTTTAATTCTAAAAAAACACATTTTTAAAAATAGGAGGGAATTTCCCACTATGTTTTGTTTTTTTTTTTTAAATTGTAAAAAATTTGGGTTGTCTAATATAGGGATTGCTAAGCTTTTTTAAAAGTTTCTTGCAAAAAAAAAGTCATTTTGAAAATTTTTGTGCCTTTTAACGTGTCCAAAGCTTTTTCCTGTTTTGACAGCCCCATCACCCTTAAACCCAAACTCTTGAAAATTGTAAAGAAAAAAATGTCTTTTTAGAAACCACTTTTTTTACTTTGGGAAACTTTTAGTCAGCTGCTTTTTCAAAGAAAAAAGGGCCCCCCAAAATTTTTCAAAACATAAACCTTTGGCCCACTTTTGACAATTTTGAAAAAACAAATGTCTGTTAGAAAAAACATTTTTTTTATAATGGGGATGTATTTATAGCTGATGTCACAGCAAAAAATCCCCCCAAAAAATTTCAAAACCTGCCCCCTTGACCCCATTTTTGAAAAATTAGTGAAAAATCAAATGTCTATTAAAAAACAACATTTTTTAAAATAAGCCCTTTTGTACTGTGCATTTAAAAGCCCCAATGCCCCAAAAAAATTTTTTAAAAAATGATTCTAACCCCATTTTTTAAAAAAATTGTGAGGGAGAAATGCCACTTGGGCCCCTTTCTTTTCAAAGAACCAGTTTTTGCTGTATCTAACGCAAAGGGCCCCCAAAAAAAAATTATAAATAGGGACTTCTCACCCCACTTTTAAAAAATTTTGTGGGGGAAAAATTGCCACTTAAAAACCCCCATTTCTTTTTCCAAGGCCCAACAAAATATTCCCGGGATCTACAGCAACATGCCCCCAAAAAATATTTTAAAATGACTTCAGCCACTGTTAAAAATTTTGGGGGAAATCCCCATTTGAAGCCCCTTTTTTTTTCCAAAGGCCCACATTATTGCGTATCCCCACGAGCAACATAAACTAGAGATGGGCGGAATTGATTCAAAGAAGTGGAATTCTTTGGGAATTTCAGGAAAACTTGGGGTTCCCGGAACAAAAAATCAAAACTTTGGGGAAACTTCGGGGTAAACGAAGTGTGTTTTGATTGAAAAAATTTGGTGCGAGCCATGGCGCTCCCAGGGGGCCCAAAGAACTCTGGGGGGAAGAAGGGCTTACCCTGAAGGGACATTTGTGCAGAGATAAAACCCCCAATCAGGGGGCCCGGGGGATTCTTTTGACGTCCCCGCATTTTTTAAGTCCGGGGGCGACGGGGGGGAGCTCACACTCCCCCTCACGTGCTCATGGGGGAAAGGGTGCGCTGGGGGGCCCTGATAGCTTTACTAAAGGAATTTGTTTTTTAACAGGATTTCTGTGGGGTGTCTTCCAGCTTGTCTCAGGACTGTTCTCTTAAAAATTCTTTTTTAAAATTTTTTTGGGGTTTTTGGTTTCCTGAAATCCAGTGTGCGTAAAAGGAGCTGCATTACATTCAATTTCCAATTTGGGACAAGGGCCATTTCCCTTTTGGTTTTCCCTTTTAAAAGAAACGGGTTTTTTCCCAATTAAAAATTTCCACTTCTTTTTTGGGCGGGCTCAATTCTATTGCCCCAATTTCCCTTTCCCGGGGGGTTTTTTTAAGCATTGTTTTGCTGGTGTGCTCCCCCCAAAAAACCCTTTTCTTTTTCAAGCCAAAAATTTAAAATTTTTTTCCCCTGTACCCAATTCCAAAGAAAAGGTTTAAATTTTAAACTGTATTTCTTGCGGGTGTGGCGTAAAAACACGCAATTGTAACATGTACAAAAGCAAATATTTGTGCGGTAATTCTTTGGCGCAATTTCCCTTTCCGGGGTTTAAAATTAAGGTTTTTTTGTGGTGTGCTGACAAAAAAAAACCGTTTTTTAAAACGCCCAAAATATAAAAATTTTTTCCGGGAGCCAAATTTCACAAGAAAAGGGTTTAAATTTCCCCCAACTTTTCTCTTGTTGTTTTTTGCTTTAGAAAAAAAGCAAGGGTTAACACGTACAAAGAAAACTTTTTTTGCGGCTCAATTCTTTGCGAAATTTTCATCCAGGGTTAATTAAACGTTTTTTGCGGGTGTGCTGACCAAAAAAAAAACCGTTTTTTTTAAACCCGCCAAAAATATAAATTTTTTCCTTTTACCCTAATTAACAAGAAAAGGTTAATTACAATTGTATCTCTTGTTTTGTGGCATAAAAACCGGGCAATTGTAACACGCTAAAAAGGCAAAATAGTTTGGGGGGCCCCAATTTTTTTGGGCACAATTTAAAATTCCAAAGGGGTTAAATTAAACCCGTTTTTTTTGCTGGGGTGCGGGACAAAAAAAAACCTTTCTTTTAAAACCCCAAAATTTATACTTTTTTCCTGTACCCTTTTAATTTTTGTCCGGGGGGTTTAATTAAGCCTGTTTGTGCTTTTCATTTATTTAAAAAAAAAAGTTTTTTTTTAAAATGACACAAAACCAAGAAAAAATTTTTCCGGGCATTTTGGGGGAGCGAAAATTTTTTTTCCAAGGGTTACCCAAGCTTGTTACTGGGTTTTTTTGGGAGTAAAAAACAGGGGGGTAATTTATCATTTTAAAAAATTTCATCTTTAAAAACAGTGTCTGTCCCATTTTAGAAAAAAAACGTATGTCGCCCAGAAAAGGGGGCCCGGGCCCTATCCCACCTGCGGGGGTGGAAAGTGGCACAAACATTCCTGGGGGCGGGCCCCAGGTCCCCGGGCACACCCAAGGGGACGTCGCAAAGGGGTCACTGGGTTGAGGCCACAACGGGCCCCGCTGTCTTTCAGGGGGCCGTGTGTTGTTCAGAAACCCCAAGGGTTCTTGATTGGTTGACTAGGTCATTTCCCCTTCCCCCCAGATGAATCTGACAACCCCCGCCCAAAAGGGCGGTGGGAACTTCAGACAAAAACCCTTAGTTTGGGGATGGCGGGGGGGTCAAGCGGCCCTCACCTGTCCTAGCCCCCCCTCTGTTTTAAACCCGGGTTCCCTCAGCCCGAGATCTTTCTATGTGGTCTGGGGGTCAGCGCCATATAAAGCCCCAGGATGAAAAAAATTTGAGGGGGGGCAGTCAGCGGGTACTTGGGGAGCGGAAAAAATGGGGCCAATTTCGGGTTTCTTTCTTTCAGTAGGCGGCCAAAATATAGATGTGGAGGGTGACAAAGGGGGTCCTGTTGGGGAGAGGTCAGGCCCCGGCATACCCAAAACCCCGGGGTGAGGACGCATGACGATGAAACACAAATAGATGATTATGTAGCCGACCCCACTTGGGAGCCGGGGTGAGGCAAGGCTTTTATATTTTGGGCGGGGGAAGAGGGCGTCAGCTTGGGGCGGTCCGGGAGCCCGGCCCCAGCCACAAAATGGGTCGGTTTTTGGCCCTGAGTCAGCGGATTTTGCGGAGTGTTTAGGTCGGGGAGCCCTTGCGGCCACCCGGGGAAAAAAAAGTTCGAGGTCCCAAAAAAGTTGCGGGACAGGGGCCCCAGCGAGCCCGGCAAACCCGGCCGGGAGTAGTACCAGTGCGGAGCCGTTGGCGGTTTAAAAACCGATTTCTCGGCGGGGGGTTGGGGGTTTTTTGCTAAGACACCGGAGGAGCAGAATATGGGGTTTTATGTAGAATCTGTGGGATGAAAGTGAAACCCTTTGGGCCCGGGACTAACCCTTGGGGCCCCTTTGGCCTTTGGTTTAAAAACATGCGCAAACCCATCCCCGGGGGCCCCGGGAGAAGAAACTGTGGTCAGGTTTTGGGGGTCCATTTTCCCGCCGCCCCGCAAAGCAGCAGCAGGGAGCGCCCAGTGGCACGCATGCCCCTTGAGCCAAATTTTTAAAGGGTCCCCATCTTTGCAGAAAGGGGGCTGTTTTTTCTTTGAAAATCATTCCCTGTCAGATGCTCTGCTCCTCCCCCTATAAAGGCGACCAGCGTCGTTCTGGGGAGGCGAGGGGAAAAAGACAAAAGTATTTGGGCCAAAAATTAAAGGGGGCACAGCGGACCGTGCTCCTGTTTCCAAATTTTTGGTAATGCAGTCCCCCCCTTTCCCCAAAAGGTGGGGAAACTGCACCGTTCGAGAATTAAAGGCTTGTGCCGAAACCGAGTTTGGGGAGTTCCAAGCCCTAATTTCTTTTCCAAAAAGGCAGTAACCAGCACTTCATTTTTTATGTGAACAGGGGAAATTTGGGGCAGTCCTTTTAGCTTATCGGTTTGTTCCAAGGTTTCTCGGGAGCGCGGACGCTGGAGCGGGAACTACGGTCAGGGGGTACATGTCCTTTAGGCCCACTGGGGAAAGTGCTTACGCCCGGGGGACTCCAAAACGGGACAGAAGACCGCCACTTTCTCCTTTCCCCGTTGTTCCCAAAAGGGTGCAACCCGCGCCCCAAAGTCCCCCCTCCTCCTCCTCCACCCCATCTAGCCCCCCAAAGTACTGCTCCCTATACCAAATATGTTGGGGGAAGAGGTGTCCCGCAGTTCTTTTCCCAAATGGCTTGCCCCGGGGAAAAAAAAGTCCCCACAGGGGAGGAACTGCCCCCGCGTTTATGCAGAAGGGAAAACGTTTTGTGGGTTTTTCCGCACCAACTGCAAAAACGGAACCATGGTTTATGGTCAAAAGGGAGGAACATGGTTTTTCCGCGGTTTCACCCAGGAGGGATTGGTCCTGCGCCCTGAAAGGCGCACCCTTTTTCAATTGGTTGTGAAAAAGGTTCCGGGAAATCTTCCCCTGTCTTCAGAACATTTGAAAATGGCCCGGGAAACTGTGGACACTTTTTCCCCTTGGACAAAAAAGGGAACACCCTCCTCGAGTTTTCAGCGGGCGAACGGGGCCCCCCCCAAACCCTTGGTAGGGAAAGTTTCCCCCCGCTGGAAAATTTAAACCTGCACATGTTGGAACCCAATGTATGAAAAGAGAAAGGCCATTAAAAGATTTTTTTTTTGATCCAGGGGAGAAAGAAAGTACTTTTTCCCGTGTAACTTTGATGTTTAAACCAGTGGGCTATGGGGTTTAAACCGGGGTTTGTTGAGGCCAAATTTGAGGGGGCGGACCTTATTTGTCAAATGCCGGGCTAGGGATGAATAAAAATTTTTTTCCCCCTGTTCATGTCTGGAAAAAGATGCTTTAAAAAAATTTTTTTGGGCAGGGGGGACTGGAGAGTGGGATACTTTCGTGGCCAAAATGATCCCGGGGGGGGACTGAAAAGGAGGAGGGGAGGGGAGGACATTTGGGGCAAAAAGCATTGTTGGTGAATTTAGTGGATTTTTTTCCCGGGGACAAGAGAGGAGGCAGGGAGGGCAGTGGGGGGGGTGGATGGAGATGAGGAAGACGAGGGGAGATGACCCCCAAAGCACCGTTGGGAGTATTACGTGGAAATGGAGGCAAGGGCCCCACGGCCCCCCGGGGGGGGGGGGGGGGGGCGGGGGTCACTTGTGCGATGGCCCCGCACATGTTATTTGCCTGGCTAGTGACGCCCCAATTTGTCGCAAAACCGGCGAGGGTTTAATTCTGGGGGCTCCCCTTATTGGACCCTCGTACCCGGTCCAAAATGGGGGCCCTTTTTCCCCGATTTGAGAGGGGAAAACAACTCAAATTTCTATAGGGAAAAACCTCCGTAATCAGTTGGCTGTGCTATGTGCGGCATTTGTCCCCCCCTCTGCAGGGGCTGACCGGGGGGTTCCTCAGGCTACGTACTACCCTTTTTTTTTTTCCCCGGCTGGTGGGGGAAGGTGGGGGGGGTAGGAGCAGTTCCCCGTCCATCCCGTAGTAACCTTTTGTTTTGGAGTTCACCCGATGGGCAGCCTTCCTTCCCCGCCTTGTGAGGAGGGGAGTCGCCCGCAGCCAGCAAACAGGGACCTGGGGCAGTCCGGAACCAAAGGTGTGGCCTCTTGGACGCACTCTGCCACCTTTGTTAGAAGAAACGCTGGGCCCTTTGGGCAGCCAAAAGGGGTTTTGTGGCCGCAACCTTTTCCGAGTTTGCAAGGGAAGAAGCTGTTTTGCCGGGATTGTTGGCATCCCGAGCGGGGTGTTCAAATGCGGCGGGGCCCTCGTTTTTCCCAAAGGGGGAACCGCTTTTTTTCCCCGGGAAAATTTTGGAACGAATGGCCTTTGTAAGATGAATTTAGGCGTGGATCGGCCGGTTTTCCCCAAAAACACCAAAAGCCTTTGGCTCAGTCTGGGGGTTTAAATACCCGCCCCAGCCCTATTTTTGATGCCGCCACCCCCCGGATGCCACCCCATTGCGGGCAGGGTTTTTCCATCGGGCCCACCACCAAACTTTAAACCGGGGGCTGGTATTGCCCCCCCCCCTCAACACTCTGTCATTGACCAAATTCCCATGGGCCTCATTGCTGCTGTTGGGTGTTGCTGTTGGGCCCTGACCTTTCCCACTGTGTCAAATTTTGGCCCCCTGTCTGACCTCATGCTTTCTGCTGTGGCTGCTGCCTTGTCCCAAATGTGTCTTGTGCCCCTGCCCCGAACCCCATGTGCTTCCGCCGGGGACCTCCGCTCTCAGTCTTGTTGGGCCCTCTTTTTCTTCCCCCGGTTTTGCCACCCTCCCAAAGGGGGAAAGTCATTGGGCCCTGCCTGATTTTCTTTATGTGTGTCGTGACCTTTTCCCCCTTTTGGGAATTTGCCCCTCGTGGCCCCAATACTGTTTTGCCGCCTCCAGGGAAAGTCATTGGGCCCCTTTCTGATCTAATTTCTGCTGCCGCCCTGAAACCCCCACAAGTGTGATTGTGGGCCCTCTGTGGCCCAAATTTTGTTTTGCCGCCTCCCAGAAGTCATTGTGCCACTGCCTGATTCTTTCTTTCTTTCCCCCGTGACCCCCCAACTGTGTGTTGTGCCACTCTGTGGCCCAATTTCTGTTTTGCCCCCCTCCGAAAAGTCAATTTTGGCCCCTGCCCGTCTCATGCTGCTGCTTTTCGTGCCCCCCCACTGTATCATTGTGCCCTCTGTGGCCCAAAACTTTTTTTGCCGCCCCCAGAAGTCATTGTGCCCCGGCCCGACCCCAAAACTGCTTTCCGCCGGGGACCTCCCCCACTTTTGTTTATTGTGCCCCCTTTTGTGGCCTTAAAACTTTTTTTGCCGCCTCCCGAATGTCATTGTTTCCCTGCATGATCAATACTGCGCTTTCCGGTTTCCCTCCCCCCCTGGTGATTGTGGGGCCCGGGCTGTGGGCCCAAATTTCTGTTTGCCCCCTCCCGGAAGTCATTTTTGCCACTGCCTGATTCTTTCTGCTTTCCCCCGTGACCTCCCCACTGTGTGATTGTGGCCCCTCTGTGGCCCCAATACTGTTTTGGGCCGCCCAGGGAAAGTTCCCTTGTGCCACTGGGCCCCTTTACCCATACTGCTGCCCCCGTGGGCTTCCCCTCTCAGTCATTTGGGGCCCCTCTGTGGTTTTCCCCGTGTTTTGCCCACCTCCAGAATGGGCTTTTTGCCTTGCCTGACCTTTATTTTGCTGTGGTGCCCCCGTTTTACCTCCCACTCTGTCCCTAATTTTTGCCACCCCGATTTCAGCTTGGTTTTTTTTTCGGGGCGGGGTGCTATTTCTGGATAGGAATAGTATGTGATAGCGATTTGCTTTTTTATTATTTGGGTTTTTTGGTCCAATTTGGGGAACGGGGTTCCGTGAAAAAGGTCTTTTAGAACCGTGGGGTTTTTTGACCAATTTTTGAACCCCAAATTTTTTTTTTTTCCCCCCTTTATAGGGGCATTTTTCCCTGTTTAAAAGGTTTTTGGTTTAAAAAATCTTTTTTTTCTGTGATTAGCTAGCATTGTTTCCCCTTGTTTTTTATTGGTTCTATATACCCCCGGGGACTTTTTACTTTTTCGTTGCCTTTTTGGTTTTTAGTGGCTATATTCGTGGAAAGGGCCATTTTTATGTTTAAAGGAAATTATTTTAATCATATCTATTTTAAAAATTTTGTTTTTTGGAATTTTTTTTTTGTTTTCCGAGCGGTTTTTTTATTCCCATTATTTTCCCCTTTTTTCTGTGGACTTTACTTTAAACAGGGGACATTCCCCCTTTGGGGTTTTTTTTTTGGGGTTTTTTCCCCTCAAGTGCCCCGGGAATTTTTTAGTTTGCGATTCTAAGGCGGGGCGTCTTTTGGTGTCCTTTCTTATAAACCAAACATTGTTTGAAGACCAAAACCCAACCCCTCTGCAATTTAAGCCAAAGGCACAACCCTTTTTTAAAAAGCACCCTGCGGCTCTGTGCAGCTGGAAAAAATTTCTGCTTTTTTTTTGCCGGGTTGGCCCCAATTTTTTTCGGGATCCCCAATTTATTTTTGCGGGAAAAAAAGGCGGAAATGATCGGGAAACGAATTTTTGAGGGGAAAAACGCCCCCCTCTCTAAAAGTGACCCAAAAAAAATTATAAATATGACTTACTCAGCACTGTTAAAAATTGTGAGGAAACATGCCCCAAAACCATTGACAATGCGAAAAATTCTAAAGATGAAGTGAGTACAATGGAATATGGTTTTGTCTGAAAATCTTGGTTGTTCTATTTTTTAAAAACCCCAGTCTCCTCAAGCAAAACCAGGCACAAAAGAACTGTTGGACTTGAGAATATAATTGCAGTAAGAAATGAAATCATTTAAAAAAAACATTTTTCAAGAGGGGACCATTTCTGTTTGGAAGAGGAATGTGAAGTAGACCGGCAACTAATAGGTGAACTCGGGCAATTGGAGGGCCACAACATCATCAAGAGATCCAGTGCCTGATTCATCTTCGATGAAAAGTCAAAACGTCACATTCTCTGTGGGAAAGCGGTGGATGCGTTTGTCTGTAATGAATCCTCCAGATGTGCTGAAGGTACGCTCAGATATTGAGCTGGCTGCTGGGCAGGGCTACACCTCGTATGGCGTGGCGAGCAAGCTCGGGCCATTGTCCATTTGGATACCCAGAAGTCTATTGGGTTCCGGAACACATACAAAAAATCGAGTTGTTGAGACGCAGATTAGTCGTGCACCATGATCTTATGCTGGTCTTGTGTGTTGGATGTGCGCAGCCTGCATTGCATGCGTTGGTTGAGCGTGGTAAATATAAAGATTGCAAGAGGTCCTCCCATTAGGCTTTCTGCACCTTGCTGCTGCTGCTGCTGCTGACGTACGGCTACTTTGGCAACTCTACTGCCTGTCACGTCGTGATGTTGTCTCCGTGACATTTGAAGAACGTGATGAATCAGACGCAACAGATGTCTCCTGTTGATCAATCAGCAGGTCTCCTTTTCCTGCACTTTTTTCTATGTTCTGGGTGGGTGGAAGGAAAGTGCTGGAGTTTTGTTTTGTTACGGGGGATCCAGCGAGGGTGGCCACCCGTAAACTGTTGTTCTTTTGATGGCCTTAATGCGAGGATTCATGTTGGAGGAAATGGAGGCATCAAACACTCTGTGAGAGATGGAGCTTTGATCTCCATGCCTCTGGGTCGAGGGGCACTAGCAATTGATTTCCTCATCTTCTCCTCCGCCTCAATTCTACGCCCAACCCTTTCCAAGGTGGGACGTCGTAAAGTCGGTTGGTCTTGGAATACCTCCTCCCTCTGCTTCCTTCGGCCACAGCTTCAAACAAGGCCTGACTTGCCTCAGATGAGTGAACCCTGAGGAGATGATGAGCAGCCGGCACTAGTCCGGATCCTCGAACCACATGCCTAATGAAAAGACTCGGTTAAAATGAGAGAGGAAGGAAACTGCGGGCCCTTGTGGATTCGACGGAGAGAAAGGCTAGTGTCACGCATCTTTGTCCGTCTCCTCTCGTCGCTGGCGGGACCTGAATGTTTCAGAGTGTTTCCAACGGATCGTTCCAGGAACTAAGTTCACAACAATGGTCATGACTGACAAGGGCATCGTCTGCACTGACCATTTTGGTGGCTTCTTCAAAACTGGCAGGATGGTGCAGAGCTCTATTCACCTGCCTCCACTCCCGGTGATCAACCACCCAGAGATCCGCACCGTGCTTGTCAGGCCATGTGTCACTTCGTACTGCGTTAATGGCATTGCATGCATCCCACCAAATCGCTGGAGATGAGGAGGGGTGGAATGTGGAATTCAGCGTGTTGCCACGTCAACAATGAGACGGTTGACGGGGAAGGCAGAGCTGATGCTGCCAACGCAGCCTGGCGGGACGAAGCAGGGTTGCGAACGCAGGAAAGTGCGAATCAGACCTCGAGCCTTCTTCAGCAGGCTGTCAGACCGTGGTTCTTAGCCGCTTTAGAAATTTCTGGACGATGAGGTTCATGAACAGGTGCCAGGCAAGGGATGTGCTCCCTGCCTACCTAATCTTAAGGGGCTTTGGACAGCAGATTTCGGAACCGATTTTCGTATCGCACCACTACCTTGCCTGGCACAGGGTTATTGCCACCCAGCCAGCGCTCGGTCACGTTGTGAGAGAGCCGTCCAAGCTCGCTGACCTGTGTCACTATGTGAGGACAGTCTCCAAGACTGATTAATTTCAACACGGACGGGTTTATCTGGGCAACGTGAGCCACCAGAGGACCTTGGGGGAAAGAGCCCTGACCATCCATGCGGTCTTTTGAAGAGCGTGCGCTGAGCCTGGAGAGCCACCGTCACCACCAGATGAACATCCACCCCAGCTCACCCAGTGAGCTGTCACCTGAGGATATAGCGCCTTGGCCGATGCGTAATAGTCCATGTGTCGGTGGGTGAGATGGACTTTTCCGGACACAGATGCAGACAACGAGCATTGAACATTTTAGATGACACGTGGCTGGCAAGGGCAGGGACGGCTTTTCTACGCAAAGAAATGCCTGCTAGGCATCTGGTACTTGGGGGCAGGCAAGGGCCATGAAGTGCGGAAACCCATCTGGTCCACCAGACAGAAGGCAAACATTTTCGAAGGCAAAAGCTGGCATTGCCGACAATCAGACAGAAGGCTGGCTGCTAGACTGCCGCTTGTAGGCGTTTGCAGGTCGTCATCAAAACTGGCGGAAGGAGAAGGGGGTTAGGTTGGGTCTCTGGTGGTGATGTTGGTACTCGGGCGACGGTGGCGGCTGATGTTCTTAGAGCGGAAAGCTGATCTGATCATGACTTGAGGACATGGGAGTGAGGAACGCTTGGTGGTGGTGGCAGGAGAGTAGGCGGAGGGGAGAAAGAGGGTGTGACAGTGGTTATAGGCACGGGGATCGGTCTGGCCTTTTTTGGCCTAGTGTTGCTCCATTTAACTCATGCCATTCGCCTCGCATTGTGATAGACATGTTGGTGGTGTTAATACAACCTAGGTTCTTGCCTCTAATTATGCGTTACGGCAAAGGCTGGCCATATGACATTCGCTGGGTGAATCAGAAGGCTTGCGCAAAGAAGGCCCAGGCTTGAGAGGTCCTGAGACCTTTTTTTGATGGCGATAAGCGAGGAGCGGCGTTTCGCTGAATGTGGTTGGCGGAATCATTGTCCAGCGGACTTCTGCTCGACCGCCATCTCCCTTTTTGAGGGCCGGGGGACCCGTATTGAACTAACCCATCGTCTTCCTCCTCGTCGTGAGTGATGAAGCGCTGCAAGCAAATTTGACTTGAAAAATGGACACGATGGATCCGCAATGTCGTCATACCATCATATCATCATCTACACAGGTGACTTGGTCGTCCTGACTTTTCTGCATCCAAGAGCTGCAGGCCTACTGCAAGGGGCACTGCAAGGCGTTGCTGAACAGCCCCCAGGATTTTTGTCCGAATTGTCCGGCCTTTCCTTTATTCCTCCTCTGATGCATCAGTAACTGGACGACAGCAGAGCAGACAAAATCATCTCTTTGGCCTCACTTGTCTTTTAGCATGCCTTCTGACCCCAACGCATTTTGTCATAAAAGTGGTCTTCATAAAATGGATTATCCAAGTAGGTGGGTACTCGACGGTTGACATTTGGGTGCTTCGCTTCATGTTGGACGGATGCTGGATGATGCTAGATGATGGTCACTTTGTTGGCAGTTGACAGGGAGGAAGAGAAGGGTTGGTTAAGATGCTGGATGCATGGTTGCATTAAACCACTGGGAAGAACAGATTGGGCGACGCTGTTGTTACTGAGATTCACACGGGCACTGATCACAGCGATGACAGGCCTGCACGGTCCTGCAACTGACGATCGCTGGCAGGCGTGTTATGTCGCCAGCAAGGAGGAGCACCTTCTCCTCCATTTTCCTACCCCCCTCTTTGCTCGCTTACAACCTGAATTTCGCTCAATGTTCAGAAAGATAAAATTTTGAGATAGGTATGGAAGAGTTTTCAAAAGTTATTTATTAAATGATGGCAAATCACAGCTATTCTCAAATCCTCAAATCAAAAACAAAAAATAAAAAATTGCTGGATTGAAATTGAAATGCTTAGGTACCTCTATCAATAAAGCTTGACTGTACCAAAAGTGAAAAAAAACACATGTTGAAATGGTATACGGATAATAAACGGTATGTTTGCACTATCAATTCACCTGTAGTGACTACAAAATTGCTGTATTCAATTTAACTGCAAAGTAGCTCTGATCAACAAAGTTGATGACAAAAGTTGAAAAAAAAAAAAACACATGTCTGAAATGTTTATACGGAAATAAATGGTATTTTGGCACTATCATTCTCCTGTGGTGTGACTACAAAATTGCTGTATTCAAAATTTAACTGCAAAGTTCTCTAGTCAACAAAGTTTGTCTGACAAAAGTGAAAAAACAACACGGATTTTTATCTGAAATGTATAGGGATAAATAAAGGTTTTTTTGGTCATATCAACTGTGGTGAGACAAAATTGTATATCAAATTTAAACAGGCAACGTCAGCTCTACAAAAGCTTGACTGACTAAAAGTGGAAAAAAAACACTGGCTTTGTCTGATATGTATAAGGATAATTAAACTGTATTTTTGGCACCTATCAATTCACCTGTGGTGACTACAAAATTGCTGTATTCATATTTAAGTGATAGTTGCCTCTATCAACAAAGCTTGACTGACCAAAAAGTGAAAAACACTTGTCTGAATGTATACGGATAATAAACGGTATTTTTGGCACCTATCAATTACCTGTGGTGGAATACAAAAATTGCTTTTGTATTCAAATTTAGTGCTAGGTACCTCTAATCAACAAAGTTGACTGAACAAAAGTGAAAAAAAAACCTGTCTGAAATGTATACAGATTATAAACGGTATTTTGGGCACCTAAACAATTCACCTGTTAGTGACTTAGCAAAATTGCTGTATTCAAATTTAACTGCATAGTAGCTCTATCAATAAAGCTTGTCTACAAAGTGAAAAAAAAAACCTGTCTGAAATGATAGACGGAATAATAAACGGTATTTTTGCCACCTATCAATTCACCTGTAGTGACTACCAAAATTGCTGGATTCAAATATAACTGCAAATGTAGCTCTATCAACAAAGCTTTGGGGAACTGACCAAAAGTGAAAAAAAACCTGTCTGAATATTATACGGATACATAAACGGTATTTTTGACCTTCATTCAACCTGTAGTGATACTATTTGCTGGAATTCAAAATTAACTGCAAAAGTAGCTCTATCAACACAAGCTTGTCTGACCAAAAGTGAAAAAAACACCTGTCTGAAATGTATACGGATAATAAACGGTATTTTTTTGGCACATTTCAATTCATCTGTGTGACTACAAATTGCTGTATTCAAATTATAACTGCAAAGTAGCTTACCAAACAAAGCTGACTGACCAAAAGTGAAAAAAAACACTGTATGACAATGTCTACGGATTTATAAACTGGTATTTTTTGGTGGACCTATCAATTAAACCTGTGGTGATACAAAATTGCTGTATTCAAATTTTAAATGCAAAGTAGCTCTATCAACAAAGCTTGATGACCAAAAACGTGCAAAAAAACCACTGTCTGAAATGTATAACGGATAATAAAATGTATTTTTGGCACCCTATTAATTCACCTGTATGGGACTAAAAATTGATATATTCAATTTACTGCAAAGTAGCTATATCACAACAAGCTTGACTGACCAAAAGCGAAAAAAAACCACCTGTTGAAATATATACGGATAAATAAACGGTATTTTTGGCCACCTTATCAATTCACCTGTGGTGACTACAAATTGCTGTATTCAATTTAACTGCAAAGTAGCTCTATCAACAAGCTTGGATACTGACAAATGTGAAAAAAAACACCTGTCTGAAATGTATAACGGATAATAAACGGTTTTTTTTCGGCAACTATCACATTCACCTGTGGTGACTACAAAATTGTTGTATTCAAATTTAACTGCAAGTTAGCTCTATCAACAAGCTTGACTGACCAAAAGTGAAAAAAACACATGTCTGAAAAGTATACGGATATAAATAAAAGGTTTTTTTAGCACCTATCAATTAACCTTGTGGTGATACAAATAGTTGTATTCAAATTTTAACTGCAAGATGGCTATATCAACAAAGCTGGCCTGCGCCAAAGTGAAAAAAAAACGTATCTGGGAATGTATATGGGATAATAAAAAGGTAATCTTTTGGCATATATCAACCTATGGTGACTACATAAAATTGCTGCGATTCTAAAATTTAACTGCAAAGTAGCTCTATCAACAAAGCTTGACTGACCAAAAGTGAAAAAAAACACTTGTCGAAATGTTTATACGGATATAAACGGTATTTTTTGGCGCCTATCAATTCACCTGTGGTGACTAAATATGCTGTTATTTCAAATTTAAGTGTTAGGTCCCTCTATCAACAAAGGCTTGAGTGACCAAAAGTGAAAAACACCTGGTCTCGAAATGTATAGGAGATAAAATAAACGTTATTGTTGGACTGTTCAATTCACCTGTGGTGACTACAAAATAGCTGTCATTCAAATTTAACTGCAAAGTAGCTCTATCAAACAAAGCTTTGAATGGACAAAATGTGAACAAAACACCTTGTCATTAGAAATGTATACGGAGTAATGTAAACGGTATTTTTGGAACTATCAATTCACCTGTGGTGACTACAAAAATGCTATATCAAATTAAACTGCAATAAGACGCTCTATCACCAAAGCTTATGACCAAAAGTGAAAAAAACACCTGTCGTGAAATGTATACGGGATAATAAAACGGTTTCTTTTTGGCACCTATCAATTCACCTGTGTGACTACAAATTGCCTTGTATTCAAATTTAACTGCAAAGTTGCTCTATCCAAAGGGTTGATGACCAAAAGTGAATAAAAACAACTTGTCTGAAATGTATACGGATAATAAACGGTATTTTTGGCACTATCAATTCACCTTTGTGGTGACTACAAAATTGCTGCTTTGTATTCAAATTTAACTGCAAAGTAGCTCTATTACAAAGCTTGACTGACCAAGTGAAAAAAACACCTGTCTACTAAATATATAGGATAATAAACGGTATTTTTGGCACCTATCAATTCACTGTGGTGACTACAAAATTGCTGATTCAAATTTAACTGCAAAGTAGCTCTATCAACAAAGTTGACATCGAACAAAAGTGAAAATAAACAATTGCTGTAATGTATACGGTAATAAACGTATTTTTGGAACCTATCAATTCTCCTGTGGTGACTACAAAATTTCTGTATTCAAATTTAAATGAAAAGGTACCTCTATCAACAAAGCTTGTCTGACCAAAAGTGAAAAAAACACCTGTTGAAATGTAACGGATAATAAAACGGTATTTTTGGGCATATCAATTCACCTGTAGTGAACCTACAAAATTGCTGATTCAAATTTAACTGCACAAAGTGCTCTATCAACAAAGCTTGATGACCAAAAAGTGAAATAAAAATAACACATTGTCTGAAATGTAAACGGGATAATAAACATACGGTATTTTTGGCACACTATCAATTCACTGTGGTGACTACAAAATTGCGTATTCAAATTTTAATGCAAGGTACCTCTTATCAACAAAGCTTGTCTGACCAAAAGTGAAAAAAAACACCTGTCTGATAAATGTTATTCGGATATTAAACGGTATTTTTGGACATATCAGTACACTGTGGTGACTACAAAGTTGCTGGATCCAAATTTAATGCTAAGGTGGCTCTATCAAACAAAGCTGGCCTGCACCAAACGTGAAAAAACCACGTATTGAAATCTTACGGGATAATAAAAGGTATTTTTTGGCACCTATCAACTGTGGTGACTACAAAATTGCTGGATCAAATTTACCTGCAAAGTAGCTCTCACAAAAAGCTTGACTGACCAAAACGTGAAAAAATACACTGTCTGAAATGTATACGGGATTATAATCGGTTATTTTTGGACCTATCATTTTCAACTGTGGGTGACTACAATATTGCTGTATTCAAATTTAAGTGCTAGGTACCTCTATCACAAAGCTTGGACTGACCAAAAGTGAAAAAAACACCTGTTGAAAATGTTTACCAGATAATAACGGTATTTTTTGGCACCTATTCAATTCACCTGTGGTGACTACAAAAAAAACTGTATCTTAAATTTAACTGCAATAGCTAGCTCTCATCAACATCGCGCTTGAGCTGACAAAAAGTGAAAAAAACACCTGTCTGAATTTGTATACGGAATAATTAAAGGTATTTTTGCCAACTATCAATTCACCTGTGGTGACTACAAAATTGCTGTATTCAAATTTCAAATGCTAAGTACCTCGATCATCAAAGCTTGGACTGACCAAAAGTGAAAAAAACACCTGTCTTGAAATGTATACGGATAATAAACGGTTATTTTTGGCACTATCAATTCACCTGTGGTGACTACAAAATTGCTGTATTTCAAATTTAACTGCAAAGTAGGCTCTATCAACAAGCTTGACCGGACCAAAGTGAAAAAAAACACCTGTTCTGATATGAATACGGATAATAAACGGTATTTTTCGGAACCTATCAATTCACCTGTAGAGTGACTAAAATTCCCTGTATTCAAATTTAACTGCAAAGTAGCTCTATCAACAAGCTTGGCTGACCAAAAAATAATAAAAACACTGTCTAAAATGTATACGGATATAAACGGTATTTTTTGGCACCTATCAATTCACCTGTGGTGACTACAAAATTCTGTATTCAAATCTTATCTGCAAAGAGCTCTATCAACAAAGCTTGAATGACCAAAAGTGAAAAAACACCTGTCTGAAAAATGTATACGGATATAAACGGTATTTTGGAACACTATCAATTCCCTGTGGTGACTACAAAATAGCTGTATTCAATTTTAACTGCAACGTAGCTCTATCAACAAAAGCCTGACTGGACCAAAAGTGTGAAAAAAACACCTGTCTGAAATGTTTATACGGATAATAAACGGATTTTTTGGCACTTATCTATTCACCTATGGTGAATTCCAAATTTGCTGTATTCAAATTTAACTGCCAAAGTAGCTCTTCAACAAAGCTGTTCTGACCAAAAGTGAGAAAACACGTATCTGAAATGTATACGGGATAATAAAAGGTAGTTTTTGGCACCTATCCACCTGTGGTGACATACAAAATTGCTGTATTCAAATGTAACTGCAAAGTAGCTTTATCACAAAGATTGACTGACCAAAAGGGAAAAAAAAAAAACACTTGTCTGAAATTTTACGGATAATCAAACGTATTTTTGGCACTCAATCAATTCACCGTGGTGACTACAAAATTGCTGTATTCAAATTTACTGCAAAGTAGCTCTATCAATAAAGATTGTTGACCAAAAGTGAAAAAAAACACGTATCTGAAATGTATACGGGTTAATAAAAGGTATTTTTGCCACCTATCAACCTGTGGTTGAATTACAAAATTGCTGTATTCAAATTTAACTGCAAAGTAGCTTTATCAACGAAGCTTGACTGACCAAAGGGAAAAAATCACGTGTCTGATATGTATACGGATAATAAAAACAGGTTATTTTGGCACCTATCAATTCACCTGTGTGTGACTACAAAATTGCTGGATTCAAATTTAAGTGCTTGGTAACTCTATCAACAAAGCTTGACTGACCAAAAGTGAAATAAACACATGGTTGGAAATGTTTACAGATAATAAACGGTATTTTGGCAACTATCAATTCACCTGTAGTGATACAAATTTACTGTATTAAAAATTTAACTGCAAAGTGGCTCTCATCAACAAGATTGTTCTGACCAAAAAGTGAAACAAACACCTGTTCTGAAACTGTTACTAGGTATAAACGGTATTTTTGGCACCTATCAATTCACCTATAGTGACTACAAAATTGCTGGATTCAAAATGTTAATGCCAATGTAGCTCTATCAATCAAATCTTAGACTGAACAAAAGTGAAAAAAAAGAAAACACCTGTCTGAAATGTGATACGGATAATAAACGGTATTTTTGGCACCGTATCAGTACACCTGTGGTGAATACAAAGTTGCTGAAATTCAGATTTAACTGCCAAGGTGGCTCTAATCATCAAGGCTGGCCTGCGCCAATAGTGAAAAAAACACGTATCTGAAATGTTATGCGGGATAATAAAAGGTATTTTTTTTTGGCACCTATCAATCTGTTGGTGATACAAAATTGCTGATTCAAAATTAACTGACAAAGTAGGCTCTATCAACAAAGCTTGACTGACCAAAAGTGAAAAAAAAAAACACTTGTCTGAATGTATATGGATAATTAATAAAAACGGTATTTTTGGAACCTTTCAATTCACCTGTGGTGACTCAAAATTGCTGTATTCAAATTTAAGTGCTAGGTTCATCTATCAACAAAGTTGACTTGACCAAAACGTGAAAAAACACTGTCTGAAATGTATACGGATAATAAAACGGTATTCTTTGGCACCTATCAATTCACCTGTGGTTGAATACAATATTGTGTATTCAAATTTACTGCAAAGTAGCTCTATCAACAAAAGCTTGACTGACCAAAAGTGAAAAAAATACACTGTCTGAAATGTATACGGATAATAATCGGTAATTTTGGCATCTATCAATTCTACTTGTGGTGAACTTACAAAATTGCTGTATTTATATTTAACTGCAAAGTAGTCTATCAACAAAGATGACTGAACAAAAGTGAAAAAAAAACACCTAGTCTGAAATTGTTACGGATAATAAACAGTATTTTTGGCACCTTATCAAATTCACCTGTAGTGACTACAAATTGCTGTATTCAAATTTAACACTGCAAAAGTAGTCTCTATCAACAAAGCTGACTGACCAAAAGTGAAAAAAACACCCTGTCTGAAATGTATACGGATTATAAACGGTATTTCTTTGGCACCTAACTATTTCACCTGTGGTGGACTTACAAAATTGCTGTATTCAAATTTTAAGTTGCTAGTGTACCTATATCAACAAAGCTTGACTGACCAAAAGTGAAAAAAAACACCTGTCTGAAATGATACGGATAATAATAAAAGGTACTTTTAGCATTATCAATTCACCTGTGGTGACTACCAAAATTGGCTGTATTCAATTTTATGGCTAGGTACTCTATCACAAAGCTTGATGACCAAAAGTGAAAAAAAAACACTGTCTGAATGTATGACGGATATAATAAACGGTATATTTTTGGCACCTATCAGTATACTGTGTGTGACTACAAAGTTGCTGGATTCAAATTTAACTGCAAGGTGGCTCTATCAACAAAGCTGGCTCTGAGCCAAAGTGAAAAAAAAAAAACACGTATCTGAAAATGTCTACGATAATAAAGGTATTTTTTTTGGACACACTATCATTTCTGTGGTGACTACAAAATTGGCTTGGATTCAAATTTAACTGCAAAGCTTGCTCTATAACAAAGCTGACTGACCAAAAGTGAAAAAACACTTGTCTGAATGTATACGGATAAATAAAAAAAACATAAAACACTAAAAAATAGAAAAGGTATTTTTGGACCTATCAATTCACCTGTATAGAGACTACAAAATTGCTTGTGTATTCAAATTTAAACTGCAAAGTAGCTATATCAAACAAAGCTTGACTGACAAAAGTGAAAAAAAAACACTTGTCTGAAATGTATACGGATAAATAAACGGTATTTTTGGCACACCCTAAAAATTCACCTCTGGTGACTACAAAATTGCTTTATTCAAATTTAAGTGCTAGGTACCCTCTATCAACAAAGCTTTTTTTGAAGCTGACCCTCTAAAAGTGGAAAAAAACACCTGTCTGAAATGTATAGGATAATAAAAGGTATTTTTAGCACCTATCAATTCACCTGTAGTGACTACAAAATTGCTGTATTCAAAATTAACTGAAAGTTGGCTCTATAAACAAAGCTGGCCTGCGCCAAAGTGAAAAAAAAACGAAACTGAAATGTAAACGGGATAATAAAGGTTATTTTTGGCATCTATCAACCTGTGGTGATACAAAATTGCTGGATTCAAATTTGACTGCCAAAGTACCTCTATCAAACAAAGCTTCACTGCACAAAAGTGAAAAAAAAACACCTGTCTGAAATGTATACGGATGATAACGGGTATTTTTCGCACCTATCCAATTCACCTGTGGTACTACAAAATTGCTGATTCATATTTAATGTCAAAAGTAGCTTTATCAACAAAGCTTTGGAATGGACCAAAAGTGAAAAAAACACTCAGTGTAAATGTATACCGATAATAAACGGTATTATTTGGCACCTATCAATTCACTGTGTGACTACAAAATTGCTGTATTCAAATTTAACTGCAAAGTTGCTCTATCAACAAAGCCTTGATCTTACCAAAAAGTGAAAAAAAAACACCTGTCTGAAATGATACGGATAATAACAGTATTTTTGGCACCTATCAATTCCCATTGTGGTGACTACAAAATTGCTGCTATTCCAATTTATCTGCCAAAGGTAGCTCTATCAACAAAGCTTGACTGACCAAAAGTGAAAAAAATACACCTGTCTGAAATGTATACGGATAAATAAATCGGTATTTTGGCACTTTTCAATTCACCTGTGGTGACTACAAAATCGGCTGTATTCAAAATTTAAGTGCTAGTACCTCTATCAACAAAGCTTGGACTGACCAAAAGTGAAAAAAAAACACCCTGTCTGAAATGTATACGGATAAATAAACGGTTATTTTTGGGGGCCCCCCCCCAAAACATCCTATCAAATTCACCTGTGGTGACTACCAAATTGCTGTATCAAATTTAACTGCAAAAGACGTGCAGTCTTCAATCAACAAGCTTGACTGAACAAATTGAAAAAAAAAACACCTGTCTGAAATAGATACGGATAATAAACGGTTTTTTCGCATCTAATTCATCCACCCGTAGTGACTTAAAAATTGGCTGTATTCAAAATTTAACTGCCAAAGTTAGCTCTATCAAACAAAGCTGACTGACCAAAAGTGAAAAAAAAAAAAACACCTGTGTGAAATGATAATACGATAATAAACGTTATTTTTGGCACCTATCAATTAACCTGTGGTGACTACAAAATTGCTGTATTCAATTTAACTTCAAAGTGCTCTATCAACAAGCATGACTGACCAAAAGTGAAAAAAAAACACCTGTACTGAAATGTATACAGATTAATAAACGGTATTTTTGGACCTATCAATTCACCGTGATGACTACTAAATTGCTGTATTCAAAATTTAACTGGCAAAGTAGCTCTTTCAAACAAAGCCTTGACTGACCCAAAAGTGAAAAAAATAAAACACTGTCTGGAAATTTATAACGGATAATAAACGGTTATTTTTGGCACCTATCAATTCACTGTGGTGACTACAAAATCGCTGTATTCAAATTTAAGTGCTAGGTACATCTATCAAAAAAAGATTGGACTGACCAAAAAGTGAAAAAAAACACCTGTCCTCTGAAAATGTTAACGGATAATAAACGGTTATTTTTGGAACCTATCAATTCACCTGTGGTGACTACAAAATTGCTTGGTATTTCAATTTAACTGCAATGTAGCTCTGATCACAAAGCTTGACTGACCAAAAAGTGAAAAAAACACCTGTCTGAAATGTATACGGATAATAAACGGTATTTTTGGCGGCATCTATCATCACACCGTAGTGAAGTGACTAAAAATTGCTGTATTCTATTTAACTGCAAAGTGCCTTATCAACAATGCTTGACTGACCAAAAATGAAAAAAACACTGTCCTGAAATTATGGCTAATAAAACGGTATTTTTGGCCACCTATCAAGTTCACCTGTGGTGACTACTAAATTGCTGTATTCAAATTTAACTGCAAAGTAGCTCATCAACAAAAGTTGACTGACCAAAAGGTGAAAAAAACACTTGTCTGAAAATGTATACGGATTATAATAAACGGTATTTTTGGACTATCAATTCACCTGTGGTGACTACAAAATGCGTGCTATTCAAATTTACAGTGCTAGGTTCCTCTATTCAACAAAGCTTGACTGACAAAAAGTGAAAAAAACACCTGCTGAAATGTATACAGATATTAAAAAGGTATTTTTTGCACCACTATCAATTCACTTGTAGTGACTACGAAAATTGCTGTATTCAAATTTTTTAACTGAAGGGGTGGCTTCTCTTCAACAAAGGCTGGCTGCGCCAAGCCAAGTGAACTAAAACACGTATATGAAATGTTATGGGGGATAATAAAGGTATTCTTTTAGCATCTATCAAACCTGTGTGACTACAAAATGCTGGACTCTATTTTAACTGCAAAGTAACTCTATCAAACAAAGCTTGAATGACCAAAAGTGAAAAAAAACACCTGTCTGAAATGTAATTACGGATAATTAACGGTATTTTTGGACATCTTTCAATCAACGTAGTGCTACAAAATTGCTGTATTCAAATTTAAACTGCAAATAGCTCTATCAACAAAGCATTGACTGACAAAAAGTGAAAATAAAACACCTGTGTGGAAATGTATACGATAATAAACGTTATTTTTGGCACCTATTCAATTCACTGTGGTGACTTACAAAATAGCTGTATTAAACTTTAACTGCAAAGTGCCTCTGAATCACACAAAGCTTGACTGACCTAAAGTGGAAAAAAAAAAAAAAACCACCTGTGTGAAATGTATACGATAAATAAACTGGGTATTTTTGGCACCCTATCAAATTCACTTGTGGTGACTACAAATAGCTGTCATTCAATTAACTGCTAGTAGCTCTATCTACAAAGCTTGACTGAACCAAAAGTGAAACAATAAACCTGTTCTGAAATGTATACGGATATTTACACGGTTTTTTTTGGCACATATCAATTCACCTGTGGGTCTACAAAATTGCTGATTCAAATTTAGTGTAGGTACCTTCTATATCAACAAGCTCTTTGACTGACCAAAAAACGTGAAAAAATACACCTGTCTGAAATGTTATCATACGGATAATAAACGTATTTGGCACACTATCAATTAACTGTGGTGACTACAAAATTGCTGTATTCAAATTTACTGCAAAGTAGCTTATCAACAAAGTCTTGCTGACAAAAAAGTGAAAAAAAAACCACTGTCTGAAATGTATACGGATAATAAAACGGTATTTTTGGCACCTATCAATTCACCTGAGTTGACTACAAAATTGCATGGATTCAGATTTAAGTGCCTTGGTACCTCTATCAACAAAGCTAGACTGACCAAAAGTGAAAAAATACAACCTGTCTGAAATGTATTCGCTAATAAAACACGTGTTATTTTTGGCACCTTTTCAGTACACTGTGGTGACTACAAAGTTGCTGGATTCAAATTTACGGCAAAGGTGGCTATGTCAACAAAGTTGGCTGGCCCCAAGTGAAAAAACACGTTTCTGATTGTATAACGGATAATAAAAGGTTATTTTTTGGCCACCTATCAAACGTTGGTGACTACAAAATTGCTGGATTAAATTTAACTGCATGATGCTTATTCAACAAAGCTGGACTGGGCAAATTGAAAAAGAACACCTTCTGAAATGTTTACTGATAATAAAAGTGGAAGTTTGCACTAACAAATAGACCTGCAAGTTACTAGAAATGTCCTGTATCTATTATAAAGGCATTACAATGTTATAAACAAAGTTTTGGGCTGTAAATATATCCAGTATCCTTTATAGAGGCTTGTCTGTGTTCGACGGACCCTCACCCCCGCTTCCCCTCGTGACTTACAGCGGTAGATTGACTCTTTACAAATTCTTGCCAACTAACTAAATATGCAACTCTCTGATATACTAAGTTCTAAGGATCACAGCTAAAAGCTGTCTCTGTGAAAAAAATAGAATAATTTTCGCTGAGCTGTTTGCTGAGCTGTTTGGACAGATTGCAGAGCGCACTGTCTCTGCTATGAGACGCTGACCACACATGATCTTGAAAAGGAAGGGATGTTCTTGTAAACGAGGGTCAGTGATTTTTCAGCCAATTCGAAACCATTACACAATCCCAGTAATCGACGTCGCACACACATCTCACCCTTGCTGTTTTCTGTAGCTGATTTGTATGGCCGCCCCAACATCGACAGGAAGCGACAAATAATGGTGCGATATTTGTAGATTATGCGCCAGATTTTAACCTACAATTATAGCTGTGATCGACAAAATCCGATCAACGTAAATACCGTCCGATTTAAACTTTGTCGATAAAAAAATCGCTCAACACTATCACTTATTTTACAGCACAAAAAAGGCAAGAAAAACAGTGTTTAAATCAGGGGTTTTTTTACATAGAAGTCAATAGAAATTATTTGGAGGTGTTTTATAGTCATTTCTGACACTGTTTGGGGGAAATCTCCCCCCAAACCGTTTTAAAAAAATTTCAAAAAACCTTTTTGAACAAAAAACAAACCTTTGACCCTTTTAAGCGGGGCGTAGCTACCGGGATGAGACTACAGCTGCCAGTAATGCCGATCCTGTGCCCACCGGCAGTGAACATAACAGTTCACTGCTGCTGGGTACGGAACTGCGGGGCCCGGCGCATGCTGCCTCTGAATGCTCGGGCTCGCCGGCGCTCCACTCTGCTACCTTCCCTGATAGGCCTAAGGCCTTAGGCCTTAAAGTTAGCAGGTGCCGACTCTCAGTGATCACGTGGGGACGTGAGAAGTCACAACATCTGCACCGTGCCCAATTCAGAGGCTGGGGCCACGATCGAGGGGGGCGGGACAGAGGGAAGTAAATTATTTTTATTTTAAACTCCACTGCCTATCATCTTCCCCATTTCCCCCATTAAACCTCCTGCCTATCTACCCCTATAGCCCCTCCTCAAAAAAACCCGCCTATCAGCCCCAAACCCTCTCTCTAAAGTTGCCTGCCTATCTACCCCTAACCCCCTCAAAGCCTGCCTGCCTATTACCCTAAGCCCCCCTCTAAAGCCTGCCTGCCTATCTAGCCCTTATAGCCCCCCTCTAAAGCGTGCCTGCCTATCTAGCCCCTATAGCCCTCTCTCTAAAGCCTGCCTATCTAGCTCCAAGAGCCCCCCTCTAAAGACTGCCTATCTAGCCCCTATAGCCCCCAAACCGCTTATCTACAGCCCCTATAGGCCCCCTCTAAAGCCCTTTGTCTATCTATTTTCCCCATACCCCAAAGCCTGCCTATCTATCTAGTCCTTATAGCCCCATACTAAAGCCTGCCTGCCTATCTAGCCCCTACAGCCCCCCAAAGTCTCCACCTTATAGCCCCAAAGCCCCCTAAAGCCTGCCTGCCTATCTATCTAGACACTATAGCCCCCTAAAGCCTGCCTATCTATCTCGTCTCTTTAGCCCCCTAAAGCCCAATACCCCCAAAGCCCCTATTACTAACACTATACCCCCCCCAAACCGGCTATCTATCTAGCCCTGTAGCCCCCAAAAACCTGCCCATCTATTATCCCTAATCCCAAAGCCGCCTGCCGTCGAGCCCCTAAAACCCCCAATCCCCCCTATCTATCTAGTCCCTATCCCCCTAAGCCTGCCTGCCTTATAGCCCCCCTAAAGCCTGCCATCTATTACCACTATAGCCCCCTAAAGCCTGCCTATCTACTGCCCCTAACCCCCAAACCTGCCCCCTATCTACCCCTATATCCCCCTAAAGCGTCCCTTTACATTCCCCATAGCCCCCTAAAGCCTGCCTATCTATCTATCCCTAAGCCCCCTAAAACCTGCCCCGCCATATACCCCCTAAAGCCTGACTGCCTAATAGCCCATAGCCCCCAAGGCCTCCGCCTTTTTATCTAGCCCCTATGCCCCTTTAAACCTGCCTGGCTATTAGCCCCATACCACAAAAAAAACCTACCGTCTACCTATATAGCCCCTAAGCCCCATAAAGCCTGCCCCTTTCCACCTATATAACCCCCCCTCCCAACCCTGTCGTCTACCCAAATGGCCCCTTATGCTACCTAAACCCCCTACCTACCCATATCCCCTATAAAAACCCACCTAAACCCTGGCTATCTGTATGGCTCCCCTGTGGGGTTGAATCCTCTGTTACTCCCCTCCCCTCTAGGAGACTGGGCATCTAATCTTTGGCCCTTTCCCCCCTCCCCCACACCAGGAAATTTTTTACGAGGTAGGGGGGAGGGATTTGGGTGATGGGAAAATCAAATTCAAAATTTTTGTGTCCAAATCTGAAGGACAGTGGTGTCCCGAGAAGTCATCATGGTGGTCTGGACTGGATGCAGAACAAAAGGGAAAGTCAACAACTCGTCAGAGAAACATCACCTGTAAGTCACAAGATGTAACAGCACTGTAATCACATATATGTCTGCAGAGTCTGTGTACACGTATCTAGCACTATATGGTCACTGTATGGTGGTAATATACAGTCTTCAGAACCTGTGTACAATTGCTATCTACCACTATAGGGTCACTGTATGGAGGTAATATACAGTCTGTAGGGTACATGTCTACACTGGTATATACCTCTATATGGTGTTAATATTGATCTTTATTCAGTAATAGTATAGGGGTATTATTCAGTCACTATGTGGTGGTAATTTGTGGTCATGTCCTGGTAGTATCATCAGGTCTATATGTAGTAGTGTTAGGCCGTGTTCACACGGCTTATTCACGGCGGATTTGTGAGCCGGATTGCACTCGCAAATCCGGCGTGAATAAGGGGCGGGACGGGGCGGGGCCGGAGTGCGGCGGGGCGCCGCTCCCCGGCCCCATAGACTGTCATTATCTACGGCGCGTACGCGCCGTAAATAATGTGCATGTCACTTTCTCCCCCCGCGGCAGATTCGCCGAGCGGGGAGGGGCGACGGAATCCACTGTTCTCTATGAGAGCAGTGGATTACCGTAATTACTCCGACGGATTGGCGCCGTACTGCAGCGCAAATCCGGCGCGGAGTACGGCACCAATCCGCGGACAAATAAGCCATTTGAACGAGGCCTTATTTGTAATGTTGGTCTTAGTATACTGGGATTTGTTTGGTAGGAGTATGATGGCGATATGTATGGTGAGGTATTTGCTCCCTGTATTATCTAGTAACTGCATGACTTAAGAGGTCCTGGTAAATGTTCGTAGTCGGGGAGGCCCCATCCAAAAGTTTGCTATGGGTCCCAGGCTTCTCTAGTTATGCCACTGCCTTTAGGATAATATTATAGGCATGCACTGTGAACTTTTCAATGTTCCAAAAAGGGGAGGAGAGAAGGGTTGGAGCGGAGCATTGAGTGGTGACTATAATCTATTGAGCATGGTGTCATTTTATTATAGACGTGTCATTTTTCATTCTAATTCTTTCCATAATGATGATGAGGAGTGATCTATTATTAGGCTTAGCAGCCAGAGTGAAAACTGCAGGATTTTAGGATTGTTTTTTATATAGATAATGCTATGTGAAAAAAATTGTAAGTAACAGCACCATTTTAAAAAAATGTTAATATGAAAAGCTGATTTTCTTTTAGAGACAGCGTTTTCATTTTTTTTCATCCCTATCTTAACTTTTTTAATGGTGAGCTGTAGTTTTTATTGGAATATAACTTCTTGATACATTGGGTATTTTTTCCTTGCATTTCCTGTATATGATAGTAAGACTGTATTTTCATAGATTTAAATTTAAGGGGTTTGTACTGTAAAACAAAATTACATGACATGGCATTCAGGGTAGGCAAAAAAAACATACCTACTAGTCTCTTACCATTGCCCCTCTGGAGCTCATTGGTGATCCACTTTGATTCACTTCCGAGCTCTTTTCCTGACACACTGGAGAGGCTTGTGCTCCATTGTAAGCAAGTTGCAGAGCTGCAGTGTCGGGGAACAAGTAGGTAAGTGTCTGTTTTAATTTTTTTTTTATATGAAACCAAACACCCACACTCTGCATTAGGTTTATTTCACACATAACATAGAATATTCATAGTTTCATAGTTTGTAAGGCCGAAAAAAGACGAGACCCATCCAGTTCAGCCTGTTGTGCTAAGGTATTGATCCAGAGGAAGGCAAAAAACCCCAATGAGGTAGAAGCCAATTGTCCTCATTTTAGAGAAAAATTCCTTCCCGACTCCAATCTGACAATCGGAAAAATCCCTGGATCAATGACCCCTCTCCAGAATCCTAGACACTATAACTATATATTAGCCTTAAAATCAATACCTAAATGCGGAATGAAATCTGTGCATTACATGTGGATCTTGTTGCAGATCTGCTTGTAACCTTCACAGATTGCATTCCAAATAGTCAAATCTGCTGCAAAATCTAAAACAGAAAACACAGAGTTTAAAATTTGCAGCATTATATTTTACACTGTTTTTGAACTGTATTTGTTAAAGCCTCATTTTCTTGCACTTATTTTGCAAATTTTTCATACAGATTGCATAACCAAAATCTTGCAATGAGTATGCAAATGTGTAAATTCAGCCTTACTCAAGTCATATTTTAATACATATACCTGACAGATTTTTCCTTGAAATATTTCTTTATTTTAAATATGTGTAAGGCTATGTTCACACAGCGTACTGTATGCGCCGCAATACGCCAGGTGATTTGGGAGTCGCACTGATCAGCGCGTATTCCCAAAGCACGGGCGGGCCCGCGTGTACAATATGATCGCATTGAACGCGTGGGAGAGGACGAAGCGTAATCCAAGTTCTCTATGAGAGCTATGGATTACCGTAATTGCGGCACGCATCTCGCCACATATTAAGCTCAAATACGCGGCGAATTTAATCTTTGGTTAAATATAATCACTTTTAGGCTGCATTCACACTGCATTTTTTAACACAAATTTTGATGAATTTTATCAAAAACTGTATCTAAGATTTCCTATTGTTTTTTCATGGGAACATACACTATTAGGGCACATAGTACTTTTTTTTTTTTTTTTTTAAAGTACATGACATAGAAAAACTCAGAATGCAAAATAGCGGCACACGTTCTTTTTGACATTCTCAGGTGATATTGGGTGTTGGAATGCTTCTTTTCTTTCATTCCCTATAAAAATAAAAAACAATTGTGGTTAAAGTTTGTTGAGAATTGTATTGTAATTTTTAATTTTTACAACCTAATTGCGATTTTTAACACCTATAGGATAAAAATGCCAACTATACACCTAGATATATAAAAATTGCAATTAAACATTTAAACCTACTATAAATTGTAAAATACATTTAAGTAATGATGCCAACATAAAGTACACATATGGTAAATACTAGTTATAAACTATTTTGTATAAAAAAGATTATTACTAACTTAAAGCACACTGTGTCACGAGAAAACAGTCTCTGAATCACATGCATAGGTAAAAGCATTAAAAAGTTATTCCCAGATAGAGTGACACATGTCATATTTAAAAAATGGGGCTCTGACATACAGGTCAAAACTGGTTGCGGAAATAAGGGTTTAATTATTGGTGTGTAATTGCATGTTTTATGTTGCAGATTCAATAAAGAGTATAAAAAACATACCAATTATGCGTATATCTTGTTGTTTGACATGTAATTGGTGCATTTTTGATATATTAACAAATACATGAAATAAAAGCAAATACATGAAATAAAAGCATTTAAAACACATGAAAAACATGTAAATTTTCCTTTTTCCATATTTATTTTTCAGTATACTTTTTATGTCATATGATGAAGTCAGCCAAAATACCTAAGTTGCATGAAGTCCTGCTTATGCACTAGGTCCTAACTGTAATGTATTCCAAAGTTAGTCAGGTCACTACTATGTTGCTTCCAGCAAACTTTTTAAACAATGGCCTCCATTCAAGCTGTGTTATCACCTTGTCAGAATCGAGTTATTTTTACAAGGAAATATAAGCATTTGCAATAGGCTAAAATTCATTTAGTTCTATCTACATGATGGTAAACACTGCCCTCTTGTGTCCCACAGGCCAACATATTGTGAAAAAATGCCACTGTTAGGGCTCAAGCACAATGGCACAGAGTCTGTATGTTAGTGAACAATGCCTGTATGACTTCTTTAGTACAAAGCAATATAGACTATGGGCACCACTGTACAGGCTCATTTGGGCTTCATGTATACAGAGATATTCTCCCTTAGAACTATTTCTTATGAGAATAGAATGTTCTGTGACTCTTTCAATCAAGGTAATGAAAAACAAAAAGTTGTTCATCCATGATATTTATTACAGGACATTGATAGGGAAAAAAATTATGTGAAACAGAATATTTTAGGAGTGAAATGAGAAGGATAAGAGGAGGTTTATAGAACCGATCTAGAAATAAATATACCTGTGTAAGTCATAGTAATAGGCAACATGAGAAAAGAAGCAGATACAAATTTAGTCTGAGGCTAAGGAGCCTAGGGGTTAAATATTTGATGTATTCTGTGTAAACCATGACCTAAAAAGTATCCCAGAAAGAGTAATTGTTTCCTGCAGCTAAAAGGTCAATTTAGTCCTGTACTTGAGAAATGTATTACTAATCAGGGTAAGATTGTTTGAGAACCCCTATGGATCTATGCATAGTATTTTTTTCCTGACGATTTTCACATGGATTCTCTGTTGGAATCCACATGAAGACCAAGTGGGATCCTCATCGTATTGTTTTCAACATAAATCTGTGGCATAGATTACTGTACACAAAAATGTATTCTGCTAAGGATTTGTAATCCACAGCACAAAAGAAAAAGAAGGTGTTTGTCACTTTTATGAAGATTCATATTCTGCCCAGAGAAGCATAGACAGAGATTAGCCCTATTAAAATGATATTAACCCCGCTCAAAAAACACAGCAAAATCCTCCACCTCAAAGTGAAATGGGTGTGACAACCCATGTGAACATACCCTCACAATGTCATTGTGTCCAATGCAAAATGTAAGTGCTACTCCTGTCAGTGTCAACACTAAGGGTACGTTCACACGGCAGAGGACAAATACCGGTCGGTTATTCCGACTACTGTATCAAACCATAGATGGCCAAATTAAGTAATGTGTAATAACGAGAAATGGCACAAGGAAAAAGTATTGAACACCTGAAGAGAGAGAGATGCAAAAAAATATTAAAAATCATGATACCAACTGAAATCAGTAATTAGAAAGCATTCCTGTCACTTATTAAAAAATAATACCAGCTGGTTCAACTGATAGCCTATAAAAAGGTTTTTCATTACCAAGGTGCCACACAAGAAACATCTCATGATGGGTAAAACCAGTGATCTGTCTCAAGAACTTCACAACCTTATTGTTGCAAAATATACTAATGCTATTAATTACAGTGCTTCGTGAAAGTATTCAGCCCATTTGAACTTTTCAACCTTTTGCCACATTTCAGGCTTCAAACATAAAAATATAAAATTTTAATTTTTTTTGTGAAGAAACAACAAGTGGGACACAGTTGCGAAGTGGAACGAAATTTATCGCATATTTTAAACTTTTGTAAAAAAAAAAAACTGAAAAGTGGGGCGTGCAAAATTATTCGGCTCCCTTAAGTTAATTCTTTGTGGCACTACCTTTTGCTGCGATTACAGCTGCAAGTCGCTTGGGGTATGGCTCTATCAGATTTGCACATCGAGAGACTGAAATTCTTGCCCATTCTTCCTTGGAAAACAGCTCGAGCTCAGTGAGATTGGTTGGAGAGCGTTTGTGAACAGCAGTTTTCAGCTCTTTCCACAGATTCTTGATTGGAATCAGGTCTGGACTCTGACTTGGCTATTCTAACACCTGGATACATTTATTTGTGAATAGTGTTGAGCGATTATTATCGACAAAGTTGAAATCGGCACAGTTTTTATGTTGATCGAAATTTTTTAGATCATGCGATAATTTAGGTTAAAATCTGTGCATCATCTATTAAGATCGCGCCATTTTCGGCGCTTCCTGTCATTTTGGCGGCCAGCAAATCAGCTTACAGAATAGAGCAGGGTGAGATGTGTGTGTTGATAGAGCCATCTTGCAGTTAAATTTGAATCCAGCAATTGTGTAGTTACCACAGGTGAATTGATAGGTGCCAAAAAATACCTTTTATTATCCGAATACATTACAGATACGTGTTTTTTGCACTTTTGCCCAGTCCAGATTTGTTGATAGAGCCACATTGAAGTTAAATTTTAATCCAGCAATTGTGTAGTTACCACAGGTGAATTGATAGGTGCCAAAAAATACCTTTTATTATCCAAATACATTACAGATACGTGTTTTTTGCACTTTTGCCCAGTCCAGATTTGTTGATAGAGCCACCTTTCCGGTAAATTTGAACCCAGCAATTGTGTAGTTACCACAGGTGAATTGATAGGTGCCAAAAAATACCTTTTATTATCCGAATACATACAGATACGTGTTTTTTTGCACTTTTGCCCAGTCCAGATTTGTTGATAGAGCCACCTTGCAGTTAAATTGAATCCAGCAATTGTGTAGTTACCACAGTAAATTGATAGGTGCCAAAAAATACCTTTTATTATCCGAATACATTACAGATACGTGTTTTTTTGCACTTTTGCCCAGTCCAGATTTGTTGATAGAGCCACTTTGCAGTTAAATTTGAATCCAGCAATTGTGTAGTTACCACAGGTGAATTGATAGGTGCCAAAAAATACCTTTTATTATCCGAATACATTACAGATACGTGTTTTTTGCACTTTTGCCCAGTCCAGATTTGTTGATAGAGCCACCTTGCAGTTAAATTTGAATCCAGCAATTGTGTAGTTACCACAGGTAAATTGATAGGTGCCAAAAAATACCTTTTATTATCCAAAAACATTACGGGTATAGGGTTTTTTTGCATTTTGCCCGGTCCAGATTTGTTGAAAGAGCCACCTTCCCTTTTAAATTTGAATACTGAAATTTTGGGTTATCACCACAGGTAAAATTGAAAGGTCCCAAAAAATCCCTTGTTTTAAATCCGAAAAAAAATTTCCGTTACTTTTTTTTTTCACTTTGGCACCCCAGTTTTCCCTTGATAGACTATTTTGCAGTTAAATTTGAAACGGGAAAATTTTGGGAAATTCACCACAGGTGAATTGATAGGGGGCCCAAAAATACCTTTTATATCCGAATAAATTTCAAATACTTGTTTTTTCATTTTGGCCCAAAGGCCAGCTTTGCGATAGATTACTTTGCATTTTAAAATTTGAATACAGCAATTTTTTAGCCCACCCGGGTAAATTTTGATAGTCCCAAAAAATACCTTTTATTATCCGAATACATTTAGTTTCGTTTTTTTTTCATTTTGGCCGGGCCAGCTTGTTGATAGATCTACTTGCAGAAAAATTTGAACCCAGCAATTTTTTTTTGATTTGGGGATTTGAGAATAGCTGTGATTTCCCGTTTTTTTAATAAGAGACTTTCCAAAAATCTTCCATATTTTAAAAAAATTTTTTATTTTTCTAAACCCTTGGACGAAATTCAGGTGGTAAGCGAGCAAAGAGGGGGGTAGGCATGGGGTAGAGGACGGAAAAGGTGCCCCTTCCCAGTGCTGGCGACAACAGCATCCCGGGTGTCTTTGCAGGCCCGTTAGGCCTGTCATCGCGGGGTCGGGGCCCCTGTGAATTCTTAAGAACGCATCCCCAAATCGCCCTTCAGTGGTTAAGAAACCTGCATCCCGTTTTACCCCCTGTCCCCCCCAGTCACGGCCCAAATGTCGTCTCAGCTCACCAGCATCCGTCCAACATGAAGCGTCCCAAAAATCAACTGTGTACCCCCCACTGTGGGTAATCCCTTTTTGAAAACCCCTTTGATGCAAAAACGGTTGGGGGCAGAAGGCATGTTAAAAAATCAAAAGCCCCAAAAAGGGATTTTCTCTGCTCGACGCCCGTTACGATGCCATAGAGGGGGAGAAGGAAGCCGGGTCAATCGGCAAAAAACCCAGGCAGTCGGCAAAGCCTTGCAGTCCCCCTTCTTGAGCCCGAGCTCCCGCATGCAGAAGTCAGGGGGACCAAGTCACTGTGTTGTGATATGATGAGACTTGCGGATCAACGTTGGGTTTTTTTGCGAATTTTTCTTGGAGCCTTCATCACTGAACGAGGGGAATAGATGGGGGTAGTGTCAGTACGGGTTCCGCCTCAAAAAGGGGAGAGGGCGTCGCAAAGTCCGCTGTTGATTCCCCCACCCACGGTCCGCAAACCCCGTCCTCGTTATCGCCAAAAAAAGGTCCAGGCCCTTAAAGCCGGGGCCTTCTTTGAGCCCTCTGTTCCCCAGGATGTTACCGCCTTTGCCATAAACGATAAGTAGGGCAAAAAAACCCCTTAGGTGGTTAACCACCCCCAACATGTCTAGTCCATGCACGAATATGAGTTGAAATGGAGGAAACATTGGGCCCAAAAAAAGGCCAGACCGAACCGGGCCTTCAACCACTGACACCCATTCTCCCCCCTCCTCCTCCGCCCCCCCAAGCTTTCCCTCAGCTCCCCCATTTCTCAGAGTCATGATGGGGAAAACCTCCGCTTACCCTCCACCGCGCCCGGTCCACCGCACCACCAGGGACCACCCTTTCCCCTTTCTTCCCCCTTTTTGATGACCTGCACTCATACAGTGGCCTTTTCTAGCAGCCACCCTTCTTCTTCAGGTTTGGGAGCGAAAAAAAAAAACCTTTTAAACCCCAAACCATCCCAAAGCCAAAACCCTGAATGTAGCTTTCCCCGGCTTTTGGCTTGGAAATGTTCCCTTTTCGTCTGGTGGAACAGATGGGTTCCCCATGTCATGGCCCTTGCCTGCCCCAATCCCAGATGCCGAGAAGGCCTTTCTTTGCCAAAAAAAGCGTCCCTCCCCTGGCCCAACCAGTGTCATCAAAATTTCAAGGCGTTGTCTGCATCTGTGGCCGGAAAAGTCCATCTGCCACCGAACATGGATAGTAAGCAGGGCCCAAGGCCGCTATTTTCCTTGACAGCTCACGGGGTGAGCGGGGGGGTGGAGTCTCTGGGGGTGACGGTGGCTTAGGCTGGGCGCACGACTTAAAAAACCGCAGGGTGGTGCGGGGTTCTTTCCCCAAGGTCCTTGGTGGCATCACGGCCCAAAAAAAACCGGGCCCGGGTTTTTGAATTTTTCTGTCTTGGAGCCCGCCAACACAGGTCAGGAGCTGGGGCGGCTCTCCCGAAACGGACCGAGCCTGGCTGGGTCCCCAAGAACCTTGTCCAGGCAAGGTGGTGTGCGATACGGGCGAAATTGCTGGCCCCCCTTAAGTTCGGTAGGCTGGACAACCCTTGCCTGGACATGTCATGAACCTTGTCGCCCAGAAATTTCTAAAGAGCTACCGGGGTCTGGACGGTGAGGAAGGCCGGTCTAAGTTCGCACTTCCGCCCTTCGCACCCTGCTTGTCCGCCGGCTGGCTGCAGCGTAGCTCAGCCTCCCACAACCGTCCATTGTTGACGTGGCAAAACGGGAATTCCACCCCCCACAGCTCCCCAAACGATTTTGCTGACGCAAAAGCCATTCGCAGTACGAAGTGACACTGGCCGACAAGCGCGGTGGGGGGGCCGGGGGTGTTGAGCCACCGGGGTGGAGGAGTGAAAAGCTTGCACCATCCTTGCCGTTTTGAAGAAACCACCAAAAATGGTCAGTGCGGGACAATGCCCTTGTCAGCATGGCATTTTTGGGGGGTCTTTTTTCTGGGCGATCGTTTGGCATCTGAAAAAAAGGCCGCCAGGGCGGAGGAGGAGACGGCACAGATGCGGGGAAAGGAGCCTTTTCTCCGTCAAAAACCCAAAGGGCCCAAGTTTCACTTTTATCGGTCTCATTAGGCAGGGGGCGGGGTCCAGGCTGTGCAAAGGGGGGCCCTCAGCTCTCGGGGTGATATCTCAGGGAAGTCAAGGGGTGTGTTGAAGTGGGGCCCCGGGGGAGGGAGGGGAGGAGGAGGGTATTCCAGACACCCAGTTTCCCCGGGCCTGCCTTGGAAAGAGGGTTTGGCGCGAATTGCGGCGGGGGGAGGAAGATAGGAAGCATTTTCAGTGCCCCCCCCCCGAGGCTTGGGAAAACAAGGCTCCATCTCCAAGTCTTGGGTGCTCCTTTTTTCCAACTTTTCCCCGCATTAAAAGGCCATCAAAATGAACAACAGTTACGGGGTGGCCACCCTCCTGGATCCCCGGTACAAAACAAAACTCAGCACTTTCCTTCCACCCACCCAAATAGAGAGTAAAATGCAGGAAATGGAGACCTTGCTGATTGATCAACTGGAGACATCTGTTGCGTCTGCTTCACGTTCCCCAAATGTCACGGTGGAACAACATCAGCGACGTGACAGCAGTAGAGTGCCAAGTAGCTGTAGCGGCAGCAGCAGGCAAGGTGGCAGAAGCCTAATGGGTGACCTCTGGCAATCTTTATTTACCCATGTATCATTTCACAATTATGCCGTCTGCTCTCAGGATATCTTTATCCAATAACATTTATTTAGTATCTGTTTAAGCAGTAACACTTAGAGTGTAATTTTGCAACTTTCTTTAAGAGACAAAAGTCTAAGTGACACATATATCAAAACCTTTGCAATCCACGATATAGTCCTGAGTTGTCGACCCCGAGTCCAACAAGTCATGCAGACGCCGGTATCTCGTGCTCTCGGTACCTCAGTGTCTCTCAATGCATACGGAGCTGACCTGCCACCAGCTGGCTGTTGATTCGTCCACGTACTTCACACGTGGTCACGCGACGTTTCGGGGGTCACGCCCCCTTTCTCGAGCGTGAAGGTAAGACCTGACTGATCTCCTTATATATCGTAGCCTATCTAAAACATACACAATAAAAATATAAACAACAGACAAATACATAACACTCTTTTAAAAACATAAATCAATCATTTACATATTTTTGTGGCTAGACTGACACGATCCTATATTAATAACATTATTATTTGATTAATTCTTAAATCATATTTTTAATTTTTGAATATAATTATCATTATTTTTAAACTAAATCTAGCCTCAATCAGTAAGTGAATCATGGACTCATAACTACCACGCTGTTGTCTTATATATAAACTTTCCACGGGCATTCCTCATTGAGCCCTCTAGGTGATAGAGTTTGTAGCCGATGTATCCAATAAAACTTCTCGGCGCAACAGTTTAAATTTAATTTTTTCCCTGATTATCATCCTGAACCTCCTCAATCACACACCATCTTAGAGGCCCACCTGGTGACCATTTTCATGAAAGTGCCTAGCTACTGACGACTCCATATATTTAACGGGGCCAGGCTTATCACTCCTACTTTGTTGCTCGTTCTCTTAGCATATAAACGAATTTTGTGATTTATGCTCATTTAGTCTGACCGCGTATCACCTCGATGTCTGGCCAACATATCCCTTGCCACACGGCACTTTAAAGGTAAATAACATTTTTGGTGGTACACCTATAAAAGCCTCATAACATAATCTGCTGGCCTGACATGGGAATGAGCAATATACGGACCTTTTATTAGGGCATGACAATTTTGGCATGACAGGCATGGGTACGTACCCCTCCTCTGCGTATCCAAAAGTGTCGTCTGACTTTTTCTTTATATTCAAATCTGAACGGTAATAAAATTACCAATCGTTTTACCTCGTTGATAAACCCAAATTTTGGGGTACTCCACGAATAGATGGCCATATTTAGATAATTTTGTAAGATGTACCATATTTACGTATAGTTTTAGTGACTAATTTAGAGTGCAATCATACATCATGGAGAACCCCAATCTGCAATCCTTTTTTCTGATCTTTTTCTTCCGCAGCTCACTTCGTGAGCACTGTCCAATTTTCATCTCCGATCACTGAAATATTATCTCGCTTGTATCCCCTTTCAACAAACTTGGGCCACCCTCTTGTGTTTACGTTATGGTATTCAGCATCTGTCGAGCAGATGCGTCGCACTCGCATGAATTGACCTTTAGGGATAGCATTTAGAATCTCCAGGGCTTTCTGGGTTGAATAATGCAGTAAGTTGTTACGATCAATTTCCTTATGATACAAGGTGTATGCAACACTTCATTTTTAATAGAAACCAAACACGTCCCAAAAAACTGACCCTATCCGGACTTTTGTGATAGAGAACTGGATTAGGGGTGCCTACCGTTGAGGAACCCAACAAAAATCATTAAGGGTTTACTAGCTGTACCCCCTCCAGAGGGTGAACACGTCCATCCACATAGCGGAGCCAAAGTTTTAGGCATCGACTCCACTCACTGTGGGCGACGTGCCCCCTCCTCGAACGCCTTTCCCTGAAATATTGGCCAGGCTTGGGGCTACCGGAGAGCCCATCGCCACTCCCTGCCGTTGTAGGAAAAATTCTTGTCCAAATCTAAAATAAAAATTATTAGTGAGAATTATCTCCAACAATTGTAGCAGGAACCCAATATGCCTATTAGAAAGATTAGGATTTTGGATAAATCTTTGCCTGATGGCCTGTATCCCTTCCTCATGGGGGATGTTCGTGTACAGGCTCTTTACATCCAGGGTGCATAGGAACGTTACGTCACTTATGCGGAGATTCTAAATGCTATCCCCAAAGGTCAATTCATGCGGGTGCGACGCATCTGTTCGACAGATGCTGAATACCATAACGCTAAACACAAGATGGTGGACAAGTTTGTTGAAAGGGGATACAAGCGAGATAATATTTCAGTGATCGGAGATGAAATTGGACAGTGCTCACGAAGTGAGCTGCGGAAGAAAAAGATCAGAAAAAAGGATTGCAGATTGGGGTTCTCCATGATGTATGATTGCCACTCTAAATTGGTCACTAAAACTATACGTAAATACTGGTACATCTTACAAAATGATCCTAAATATGGCCATCTATTCGTGGAGTACCCCAAATTTGTTTATCAACGAGGTAAAACGATTGGTAATTTTATTACCCGTTCAGATTTGAATATAAAGAAAAAGTCACGACAGACACTTTTGGATACGCAGAGGAAGGGTACGTACCCATGCCTGTCATGCCAAAATTGTCATGCCGTAATAAAAGGTCCGTATATTGCTCATCCCATGTCAGGCCAGCAGATTATGGTACGAGGCTTTTATAGCTGTACCACCAAAAATGTTATTTACCTTTTAAAGTGCCCGTGTGGCAAGGGATATGTTGGCCAGACATCGAGGATGATACGCGTCAGACTAAATGAGCATAAATCACAAATTCGTTTATATGCTAAGAGAACAGAGCAACAAAGTAGGAGTGATAAGCCTGGCCCAGTTAAATATATGGAGTCGTCAGTAGCTAGGCACTTTCATGAAAATGGTCACCAGGTGACCGATCTAAGATGGTGTGTGATTGAGGAGGTTCAGGATGATAATCAGGAACAAATTAAATTTAAATTGTTGCGCCGAGAAAAATTTTGGATACTCGCACAAACCTATCACCTAGAGGGCTCAATGAGGAATCCAGTGGAAAGTTTAAAAAAAGACAATAGCGTGGAGTTTTGAGTCCATGATTCACTTACTGATTGAGGCTAACTTTAGTTTAAATAAAATGATAATTATATTCAAAAATTAAAAATAATTTAAGATTAATCAAAAAAAAATGTTATTAAATAGGATCGTGTCATCTAGCCACAAACTAGAAAATGATGATCAGTTTTTTAAAAATGTTATGAAAATTTGTCTTTTGTGTATATATCTATTGTTATTTTTTAGAAGGTTTACGAAATATAAGGAATCATCGGGTCTTACCTTCACCTCGAGAAAGGGGGCGGACCCCCGAAACTCGCGTCCCACTGTGAAGTACTGGACGAATCAACACCAGCGGTGGCAGGTCAGCCCCGAATTTTGAGAACACTGAGGTACCAGAGCACGAGATACCGGGGTCTGAAAGACTTCGTCTGGACTCGGGACCGACACTCAGACTATATCGTGGATTGCATTTTTTGATATATGTGTCACTTAAACTTTTCCAAAAAAAATTTGAAAAATTACACTCTAGGGGTTTACGCTTAAACAGATACAAAAAATTTTTATTGGATAAAAGATACCGAGAGCAGACGGAAATTTTTTTAAATGAACATGGGCATTTAGCGGTTTGGGACCCCCTAGCCGCTGCCAAACCGCAAATGTATAACCTAAAATAAGTTGGAAATCTTTATTTACCACCTCCCCAAACGCATGCAATGCAGGGCACACATCCAACACCAGAGCCGCTTAAGATCAGGGTGCAGACTATCTGCGTCTCAACCCGATGTTTTTTTATGTGTTCCGCCCAATAACTTCTGTGTATCCAAAATGGACAATGGCCCAGCCCGCACCCCCCCATAGGGGTTTGCCTCCCACGCCACGCATATCTGAGCGGACCTTTCAGCACAGCTGGGGGAGCCCATTACAGACAAACGCATCCGCTTTCCACAAAATGTGGACTTTTTGACTTTCATCAAGATAATCAGGCAGATCTCGATGATTTTTGGGCCCCAATTGCCAGGTCACCGATTGTTGCCGATGTCTTAAATTTCCCCTCTTCAAACAGAAATGGTCCTCTTGAAAAAGTTTTTTAAAATGATCATTTCTTACGCAATTTTTTTTTCCTTTTCCCAACAGTTCATTTCTGGTTTTTTCGTGAGGAGACGTAAAAAACACCAAGTTTCATGACAACACCGTATTCCATTTACTCACTTTTTTTTTTGAAGTTTTCGCATTGTCAAGGTTTTGAGGTCAGTTCTGTGAATACGCTAAAATTTTTGGCCTTTGGAACAGAAATTGACTTTTAAGTGCATTTTTCCCCCCAACAATTTTAATAGTGGCTGAGAAGCAAATTTTTAATTTTTTTTTGGGGGCATGTCTGTGAGATAAGCAAAATCTGGCCTTTGGAACAGAAATTGGTTTTAAGTGGCATTTCTCCCCCACAATTTTTAATAGTGGCTGAAAGTCATATTTTTAATTTTTTTTGGGGGCAGTTTCGTGGATAAGCAATAATCATGGTCCTTTTGGGAAAAGAAATTGGCTTCTAATGGGATTTCTCCCCACAATTTTTTTAAAAGTGGGTGAGAAGTCATTTTTATAATTTTTTGGGGCATGCTGCTTTGAAATGCAGCAATACTACAGTCCCATTATAAAAAATTTTTTTTTTCTAAAAAAACATTTTGTTCTTCACAATTGTCCAAATGGCTCAAGGGGGCATGCTTTTTAATTTTTGGGGGCATTTTGCTGTGACATCAGCTATACTAAGTCCTATTTAAAAAAAAAAAATTTTTTTTGTTTTTTAAAAAGACATTTTTTCTTTACAATTGTCAAAAGTGGGTCATGGGGGCATGTTTTTTAATTTTTGGGGGCATTTTGCTGGACATGCAGCATATACAGGGGCCTATTCTAAAAAAGTTGTTTTCTAAAGACATTTGTTCTTCACAATTGTCAAAGGGGGCCAAAGGGGAGGGGTGCTGTCAGAAACAGGAATAGGTAGGATACTGTTAATGGACACATATTGCAAAATGACTTGTTTTTTGCAAATCTTTAACATAGCTAGCAATCCCTATATTAAAACAACCCATTTAATACAATTAAAAAAAGAGAAACAAAGACATGGTGGGATTCCATCCTATTTTAAAAAGTGTTTTTCTAAAATTTAAACTACTAAAAAACTTGCATGTACAAAATAGCTGGTAAAAAAATCTTCTGAATTGTAAAAGGGGAGGTACAGGAAAACTGACCAGATGTAGTTATTAAAGGGGACATGGAGTATGGAGCACGGACAGAGAACAAAGTACAGAGACAATTTCCCCCCGCACTTTTGAATAAAATGAAAAAAAGAATGCCAAGAAAAAGGGCACCTGGGGGGAACAGGATTTTAACCACCAGTATTTCCAAGTGAAGCTCAATTGGTCCGCACTCATAAAGGAGGGGCAAGCGCTACCCAGGACAAGGACAGTATAGTCCAGTGAAAACTAAAATGGTGGTTGAAAGACTCCTTTTTTTCCGGCACTTTTTAATCTGGGGCCATGCAGGTTTGGGGCTCAAGCTGTGGCCCAGGACAGGGATAGTCAATGTCCAGTGAAACAAAAAAGATGGTTTTAAAGACTCCTTTTTCCGGCACTTTTTAATCTGGGGTCATGCAGGTTTTGGGGCTCATGCTGTGGCCCAGACAGGTATAGTCAATGTCCAGTTAAACTAAAATGGTGGTTGAAAGACTCCTTTTTCCGGCACTTTTTTAATCTGGGTCATGCAGGTTTTGGGGCTCATGCTGTTTGGGCCCCGGACAGGTATAGTCAATGTCCATGAAACTAAAATGGTGGTTGAAAGACCCTTTTCCCGGCACTTTTTTAAACTGGGGTCCCTGCAGGGTTTGGGGCTCATGATGTGGCCCAGGACAGGGATAGTCTATGCCAGTGAAACTAAAATGGTTGGTTGAAAGACTCCTTTTTTCCCCGCACTTTTTAATCTGTGGGGCAGACAGGTTTAATGGTCATACGGCGGTCCAGAAAGATAAAGTCAATGTCCAGTTCAACTAAAATGGGGGTTGTAAGACTCCTTTGTCCGGCACTTTTTAAATCTGGGGGTCCAGCAGGGTTGGGGCTCATGCTGCGTTCCAGGACAGGATATTCAATGTCCAGTTTTAAGTACAATGAGGTTCAAATCATACTGCCTTCTGGCACTTTTAATTTGTGGGTCATGCAGGTTTAAGGCCATGCTGTGGTGGGAAGACAGGGATAGTGAATGGTCTGTGACTTTTTTTTTCTGTGGCTTTTATAACCTAATTGTGTTTCCTAATTTTTAGCACGTATCCATTTGACTGTTGTGGATGTTAATTTTCCAGCTTCTCCACCCTTTTTGGGGTAAAAATTTAAGGTGTTGTTGCTCTCCCAAGTTTTTAATGGTCATTAAATCAAAAATCAAACCATCGACCTTTGACATCTTGTCGATGAGGGTCACTTTTGGGACCATCGACCGATGTCGAGGGCCAACGTAATCGCCAACACAATTTGGGGAACCCAAACCCCTTTGGGTAGATTTTGTTTAAAATTTTTGGGGATCATTGTCTTTTTTGGAATTTTAAATTTTCCGTCCCACTCAGATTTTTTTCCCCAACTCCAACATTTTTTTTTCCCCGAAGGGCCCCGTTTTTGGCCCATCCATCTTCCCACAATTTTAACCATTTTTCCCTCCCCTTTCTGAAAAAAAATAGGCCCAAACCATAATGCTGCCACCGAAATGTCCCAGGGGGTTGGGGTTTTTTTTCAAAATGATAGCTGTTTTTATTTTTACCCCAAACATATGGGTTTTGCATTGTCCCTAAAAGTTTGTTTTTGGTTTCATCTGACCCGAGCACCCTTCTACCCCCATGTTTGGGTATCCCCCCGGGTTTGGCTTGTGGAAAATTTTTAAACAAGACTTTTTATTGATATCTTTGAGAAATGGCTTTCCCCCCTTTCCCTTCTTGCCCTTTTTAAAGGGCCCCAATTTGTGCAGTTTTACGACTGATTGTTTTTCCTATGGACAAACTCTCCCCCCTCAGCTGAAATTTCTCTGCAGTTTTTTTCCCAAAAGGGATGATAGGCCCCTTTTTGGCTGCATCTCTAACCCAACTCTTCCCCCTTGTTTAAGATGAAATTTTAGGGGGAAAAACCCGGGGCCCCTTGGGTTATATTTGCAGGGGCCCTAAATTCTCCTTCCATTTCAAAAATGATCACTTGCACATCCCTCCGGGAATTTTTTAAAAGTTTAATTTCTTTTTGTATACAAACCCACTTAAAAATTTCCCTCCACAACAGTAATCCCCTAACCTGCCTTGTATTTTCCCTTTGGGGGTCCTCATGATGCCTCTCGGGTTTTAAAAACAGAACCCTGAGATTTACCCACAGAGTTGGGGGTTTTATAGGGAAGACTTAAATTACACACAGGGGATTTTTTTAAATTCATCAACGGGTCTTTTTTGGACAAAAATTGGGGAACCATTCAGGGGATCCTCCTGAACTTTTTAAAAAGGATATTTTTTTGCCCCTTGAAATTAAAAAAAGGTCCAAATAATTTTTAATGCCCCACTTTTCAGTTTTTTTTTATTTTTTTTTTACAAAATTTTTAAAAATCCCAAATACATTTAAATTCCACTTCACAATTGTGTCTCACTTTTTTTTGATTCTCACAAAAAAATGGGGAAAAAAGGGTTTTAAAAAAGGGTTCAAGGGGCCAAATTTTTTCGTAAGGCACTGTAAAATAAGAAATTTTCTACACCGGATAAATTCTGGAGTGATTTGGGAAAAAGGGCTGTGGCCCAAATGAGAAAAAAATGTAGCTATCGGGCCCATTAAGTTCAACTCGCCGTTTTGGGAAGGAAGAGAAATCTCCCCCCTATGCCCCCAAGGAACAATGTCCCCCACGCCCAAGTGGAGGGAAACATTATTTTTTTGGGGGTTTTGCTAAGGGCCCACGGGCCCTACCCCACTCATAAATTTGGGAGAATGGAAAAAAGCCTGTACTGTAAAACCCTTTGGGGTGACAAACCTTTTTTCCCCTCCCCGGGCCCTTAAAAAAGGGGTCGGGGGCGTGTCTTCCAGCAAACAATGACCCAAACATACACCCAAAATTAAACCCAAAGGATGGTTTAAAAAAAAGGGACTTTAAGGCTTTGAGTGGCCAAGCCATCCCCCAAAACCCTTAAAATTCCCCTAAAAACCCTTAAAAGGGAGTTGAAGCCCTGGGGTTTGGCCAAGGAAAAGCCTCAA
>JAODAL010027072.1:0-55592 GCA_025379985.1 Phyllomedusa bahiana | reverse complement strand
AAGACTACCCGGACCCCCCGTTTCACTCTTTTTTTAAACAGGCGAAACTCAGTACCCAGGCGCATTAAAAAAAGCCCCGGGGGGCCCCTTTTGAAATTCACCAATTTGGGGGTTTTAAGCGGAGTTTTTCCCCAACAAAACCCAAAAACGAAGCTACACATTTTTAGTTTTAAGTGCGGGCAAATCCAGGCAAAATGCAGCTTGAACATGAAACCCACTTCAAAATTTTTTTTCCCTGAGCCAAAGTTTTTCCCTTTGAAAACTAAAAAGGGTGCTAAATGTAGAGCGGGAAAGTAGAACGGGGTTTCATAGTTTTCATGCCATTCTATGCTAAAAATTTGGGGAAAAAAATTGGGGGTTTGGGCCCGCCAAAATCTACATCCCCGCCCTACGTCCATTTGAAGAGAACGGGGCCTCTGCAAAAAAACCCAAAGGGGAATAAAAAGAGAAATTTTTCCCCCGATTTCCAAATCCATAACAAGGTGGGGTTTTGTTAGCGAAATCTTTTTGACTAAAAAAAATCCCAAAGCTACAAGCTGAGTCCTTCGTTTTTTTTTGGAGTAAATTTAAAAGTGCTGAAAAAAATTTAAACCCTGTTTTTATAACCCACCCTCCTTTCCACAATGCACATCCTTCACTCCTTCTACATCTCCCGCCCTTTAAAAGCCAGCAGTCCTTAATCGTTTCTCTCACAAAGCCATCTCTCTATTTCCCGAAGCAGATTTTTTTTCGGCCTGTATCAGGTTTTCTGAAAATCTTAAATAAAAACCACCTCTAAGCCATTTGTTTGTATATATCTACTTAACAAATGCAACCTACTCATACGTTTAACAAATTATAGACCATGATGCATCAAACTTTAATTTGACAGTTTCCATGCAATGTTATTTGTTAAATATAAATCTAAAGTTTATACCATCATTATTTATATTAAGTATCAAATTAAAGCCTACTTTTTTGCCACCTGACACATTTGGCACCCAAAAAAAAAAAAAGAATAATTTTTGGGCAAACAAAAATTTTTTAAATTTTCACCCATTTCAAATTGTACGGGTACAAAAAAAAAGCTGCTATAATATGCTTTGTATGTGAAGCTTATGTGGAACAATTAAAAGTAAGAAAAAACCAAACCTTTATTTAAATCAAAAAAATTGGAATTTGAAAACCAAAAAACCAACTTGCCCAAACAAAAATTTTGATTTTAAAAGTAGTTGATTAATACATACAACATATACTTCTCTGTTCTTCTCCTAAAAAATGTAAGGAGTTTATTAATTGGGGTTGCAGGTGAGGAATTATGAAACAATAGTTTGGGGTTTCCCGAAGTACAAAATGAAAGAGAAAAACAAATAGGGGGGGCGAAATTTCAAAAAAATTTCAATTCGCCGACTTCACCAAATTTTTTCCGACAAAATCTTTTTCCCGCCCAATTACTTGGGGACAAAACGCGTTAAAAACAGCTTTTTCCTGGTTTGAAAGGGGAAGACTTTTAGGGTGCTGAAAAAAACATTGTCCATGTTTAAAAATTTGCAGGGGGATTTTGGGTTTTTGGTCTTCATAAAAAAGCTTTTAAATAGAAATACATCCCAAAAGCCCTGTCGCCGCCCCTTAAAATCGCTTCACTAAAAAATTCCCTGTGCATTTTTTTTTTAAAAAAAGGGGGGAAAAACTGACCAAAAAACTGAAGGGGGAATGCAGCCGGATAAAGCATGGAAAGCGCCATTTGGAAAAAAAAAACAAGCTGGGGGCTTAAGATCCTACGATACATAAAACACATTATTTAGGTTACGGGAACCCCCGCCAAAATTTGCACCACGTAAGGGGACAAATTGGCATTAGCCATGCCACGAGGGGAAATCAAAGGTAGGCCCCATTTTTCCAACCAAAATCCGCCGGGTTTTCTTCCAGGTCGACCCCTTTACTTGACTTGCTTAAGTGGGAGCCGAGTGTAGCGAGGTACAAAATCAAAGGGGAAACTCGGAGGTTTGGGGACAAGCGTAAGGTAAAGGGCACCACAAGATCGTGGGCAAGGGGTGGAGGCAAGAGGTTCCCGGGGACGGGTATGGCCCGACGGGCTCAAGGGGGAGGCGGAGACGGTTTTTCCTGTCTGTTAAATTTTTCGTTTTATTCACCAAACTTTAAAACCCAAAAGCTCATCCAAAGCCAATTTTTTCGCATTTCTTGTGCTTCACTATTCCCTAATGGCACCCAATCAAAATAAGCACCCAAGACATTCGCTGTAGTTAGGGTCTCCCCAATTCCAATATCGCTGCATTTTTAACAAATTGGTTTTCACGCAGAAAACTGGATTCAAATACCACGTTTAAACTTCATAATAAACTCCTAGGAACTTTTTTAGGCATTAATAAAAAGCTGAGGAGGTTTTGAATTGCCTTTGGGCCAAAAAAGGGTTTTGAACATTAGCAAAAAAACCCACGGAGGAATTTTTTCTATAATAAATTTAAATTTTTTCCTTTCCTTCCGCAGCTGGAAAAAAAAGGCCCCCAAATTTGGAAAATAGCGAGGGTCCAAGAGGGTGGAAAAGCCCGAAATCATCCCCCAAGGCCCCCAAAGGGGGACCCCATTCGGCTGTCACTATCAGGCCCAAAACAACACGCTGCAGGGGCCCTGTGCCCAAGGGGGATTCTGAGGGACTTCCTGCCTCCCTCTCCACTGTATACTGCCACGGTGCTTGGGGGTGCTTGGCAGAGGGGTGGGACAATGGGGCAAGGGGGAAAGGGGGTCATGGCCCGCACCCCAGCAGCACATGAGGTCAGACATGGCACCCAAAACCCAAAATTTGAAGGTGGGAAAAACAGGGGTAAAGGGCCCCAGAGGGGCACAATGACGAGTGTGAAGGTCACGGCAGGAGCAAAGCACAGCATAATCAGAGTGTGGCAAAAACCCCAAATGTGGAAGTCAGGGCAGCAGCCCCCCAACCCAGCAGCATGAGGTCAGGACAGGCACAATGACATTTTGGAGGGGGGAAAAAAACCCCAATAGGCCACAGATGGCACAATGACAGAGTGTGGAGGTCCCCGGCACCAAACAACAGCGCATTAGGTCAGAATTGGGCCCAAAGACACAGTGTGGGGGTGAGGCCCTCAGCAACCCAGCAGCAAGCATGAGGGCATAGATTGGCCCCAATTTCAAGTGGGGGAAGGGGGGTTTTCAATACCCGCCCTGGGAAAGAGGGGGGAGCAAAATGGGGAAACCCGGTAGCAGAAAGTTGGCATCAGGGAAGGGGGGGCATCAAATTGTGCTGAGGCAGGTGTTTAAATCCCGACTCATTTCTCAAAGTTTTTGGGGAGTGGGGTTTATGGCGGGTTTTAAAATTTCGGGCCTAAGGCAAATTTTGGTGGTAATTAGTGTGAGCATTTTTTAAACGACAAAGTTAAACGGGAAGGTTTTTTAAGGTTTATCGAAATTTTCCAATCATTCGATAATTTAAAGGGTTTAAAAACGGGAACATCTATTAAATCGGGGCCTTTTTTGGGGCCCTTCCCGGAATTTTGGCGGCCCCGCAAAACAGATTACAAATAAGCAGGGTGAGAAAGTGTTGCACGTCAAAGACTGGGTTTTGATGGTTTTTCGATTGGCTGGAAAAACACATGACCTCGTTATTACATAGAACAAGCGTTATCCCTGTTTCAAGCCTATGTGTCTCTCAGCGTCTCATAGGGATAGGACCTGCGTTCTGCCCTGTGGCCAAACAGCTCAGCGAAATTAGTCTATTTCTGCACAGAGAAAACCTCTCCTATTTTATAGCTGTATGATCCTTCCAATTTAGTTACATTAGGAAAAAAAAAATTTTTTTTATTGAACATTTTATGTATGGTATAGCTAGAGAATTTTAAAGCAGAATCTTACCACTGTAATTTCACGGCGTGGGATGCGGGGTGGGGGGGGGGGACCCGCGGGCGAACACAGACAAGCTCAATCTTTAAAAGAACACTGGATAAAGTTTCACCAAGACTTAGTGTAGACAATGGAAAGGAATATCATTATTAATTAACAGTTTGCTATTGTTATATTTCCTGATATTGTGCAGCCTGAAACTTATATTGGATAAAACATCATTTTCTAGTAACTGCAGGTCTCTTTTTTAGCTGCAAAAACTCCACTTTTAATAACAGTAGACATTTCAGATATGTTTCAATTTTAACCCCATTACACCCTGTGCCTGTTGATATATCCACCTTGCACTTAAATTACAAACCAGCAATCTTGTAGTCAGCACAGTCTGTTTGTTGCAAAAAATACCGAGTATCATAACGAAACATCACCGTTACGTGTTTTTTTGACTATTTGCGCACCCAGCAACTGTTCATTGAACGGCGATCATCTACGTAAATCTTAAACAGCAATTCTATATTCACCCACTAGGTGAATGAAAGGTGCCAAAAAACAGTTATTATACTCAAAACATAACATTACGTGTTTTTTGACTTTTGCGCACCCAGCACTGTTCATTGACATCAGCAATCTACGTAAATCTTAAAACAGCAATTCTATATTCACCACATGTAATTAAAAGGTGCAAAAAATACAAGTTTATATATCAAAACATACAGTTTTACGTGTTTTTTGACTTTTGCGCACTCCAGCACTGTTTCATTGACGCAGCATCACGTAAATCTTAAACAAGCAATTTATATTCACCACTGGAGAATTGAAAGGTGCAAAAAATACAGTTTGTTAATATCAAAAACATAACAGTTACATGTTTTTTTGACTTTGCGCACCCAGCACTGTTCAATGACGCATGCATCTAACTAAAATCTTAAAAGTAGCAATTCTATATCACGACAGAGAATTGAGAGTGCAAAAAATATCATTTTTTATTATACAAAACATAACATTACGTGGTTTTTTGAACTTTTGCACACTCCAGCACTGTTCATTGACGCAGCATCTACGTAAATCTTAAAATAGCAATTCTATATTTCACCACAGGTGAATTGGAAAGTGCAAAAAATACAGTTTTATTATATCAAACATAACAGTTACGTGTTTTTTTGACTTTTTGCGCACCCCATGCACTGTCATTGACGTCAGCAGTCTACGTAAATCTTAAACAGCAATTCTATATCAACCACATGTGAATTGAAAAGGTGCAAAAAATACCGTTTTATTTATACCAAAAGATAAACAAATACGTTTTTTTTGGACTTTTGCCCAGTCCCGATTTGTTGACAGACACCTTGCAGTTAAATATGAATCCAGCAATTTTGTTTTGATTAGAGGGATTTGAGAAGAGCTGGATTTGCCGTCTTTAATAAAGACTTTCCCAAAACTATTCCATACCAATCTCAAATTTTTATAGTATTTCTGAACATGGAGCGAAATGCAGGTGGTAAGCGACAAAGAGGGGGGGAGCACAGGAGGTAGAGGTACGAGGAAGGTTTACTCCTCCAGTGCTGGACAACACCATGCCAGCGGACATCGACAGTTGCAGGACCGTCAGGCCTTTCATCGCGTGGGTCAGGGCCTGTGGAATCTAATTAACGAACACGTCGCCAATCTGTGTCCTTCAGTGGTTAATAGCAACATGCATCAGCAAGTCTTACCTCCTCTTCCTCCCGCAGTCACTGCCCACAAATGTCCGTCATCAGCATCATCAGCTATCCGTCCAACATTAACATGCCCAAATGACAACTCGTGACCCACCAACTTGGATACATCCATTGGTCCTGAAACCTCTTTGATGACAAAATGCGTTGGGTCAGAAGGCATGTTAGAAAAGTCAAGAGGATGATTTATTCTGCTCTGACTCCCAGTTACTTGATGCCATCTCAGAGGAGGTGAAGTAAGCGTTCAATCGGCAAAAATCCCGGGCTGGTCGGCAACGCCTTGCAGTGCCCTTGCTTGTAGCCCGCAGCATCTGGATTGCAGAAAGTCAGGACGACCAAGTCACCTGTGTTGAATATGATGATTGATTGACACATTGCGGATTCCATCCTGGTCTTTTCCGCAGAATTTTCCTTGCTGAGACAGCTTCCATCAGTGGACAGGAGGAGACGATGGGAAGTGTCATAACTGGTCCGCCACAAAAGGGAGAGGGCGGTCGCAGAAGTCTGCTGATATGAATCCCGCCAGCCACGGCCACGCAAAAACCCGCTCCTCGCTTAACGCCGGTCAAAAAGGTCCAGACCCTCAAGCCTGGGCCTTCTTTGAGCATGCCTCTCTGATTCACCCAGCGATGTCAATCCGCCTTTGCCGTAAAACGCATAATAAGGCAAAGAACCTTACTGGTATTACCACCACCAACATGTCTTGTCACATGCAGAGCGAATGCAATAGTTGAAATGGAGGGAACACATGGCCAAAAAAGGCCAGAACCGACGCCGGTCCTCCAACCACTGACCTCACCCTCTGTCTCCGCCCCTCCTCCTCCGCCATCCACCAAGCTTCCTCAGCTGCCCATGTCCTCCTCAGAGTCATATCAGGGATCAGCCTCACGCTTCACCTCCACCGTCGCCCGGTACCACCATCACCATACCAGAAGACCCATCCTACTCCTTTCTCCTTCCGCCAGTTTGACGACCTGCACGCCGTAAGCAGCGGCCAGTCTAGCAGCCAGCCTTCTGTCTTCCAGGTTGGGAAAGCAGAAGAAACTACTTTAACCCAAACCAAATCCCAAAGCCCGAAAAGCCTGAACGTCGGCATTGCTAGGCGTTTTGGCCATGGAAATGTTGCCTTTCGTCGGTGGACAACAGATGTTTTCCCTGCCACTCATGGCCCTCGCTTTGCCCCCAATACCAATGCCGAGCAAGGCAATATTCTTTGCCAGAAAAAGCCGTCCCAGCCCAGGCCAGCCCACGTGTCATCTAAAATTTCAGCACGTTGTCTTCATCTGTGTCCAAAAGCCCATCCACACCACCGACACATGACTAGCTAAGCACGGCAAGCCGCTCTATCTCAGTTACAGCTCACTGGGTGAGCTGGGTGATGTCTCAGGGGGTACGGTGGGCTCTCAGTCTCGGCTGCACGCTCTTTAAAACCGCAGGATGGTGGCACGGCTCTTTCCCGCAAGGTCCTCTGGTGGCATCACGAGCCCAAACCAACCGAGGCCGTGTTGAAATTAAACTGCCTTGGGACCGACCACACACAGTCAGGAGCTGTGGACGGCTCTAAGCAACGAGACCTAGCGCTGGCTGGAGTGACAAGAACCTTGTGCCAGCAAAGTGGTGTGCATAGACTGGCGAATCTGCTGGCCGCCCTAAGATCGTAGCTGGAGCACATCCCTTGCCTGAGCACCATGGTCATGAACCTTGTCGTCCAGAAATTTCTAAAGAGGTACCCGGTCTGGCGCTGCTGAAGAAAGCTCGAGGTCTGAGTTTCGCCACTTCCTCCTTCCCATACACCCTGCTTCGTCCCCGCCTGGCTGCTGCAGCGTCCAGCTCGGCTCCTCCCGTCAACCGTCTCATTGTTTGACGTGGCAACAACCTGGAATTCACCTCACAAATGCTCCAGCGATTGTGGCAGCACGCAATGCCCATTACCAGTACGAAGTGACACAGGGCCTGACAAGCAGCGGTACGGACCTCGGGTGTTGAACCACACCGAGAGTGGAGGCAGGTGAAAGAGCTCTGCACCATCCTTGCCAGTTTTGGAAGAAGCCACCAAAATGGTCAGATGCGGACATTGCCTCTTGTCAGCATGAGCATTTGGTGATCTAGTTCTGGAACGATCGTTGGACACTCTGAAAGCAACAGGTCCCCGCCACGACGGAGAGGAGATGGAAAAACAATGCAGACACGGAGCATTTCTCTCCGTCCAAATCCACAAGGCCCGACAGTTTTTCACAATTCATCGGTCTTCATTAGCAGTGGTTCGTGGTCCAGAGCTAGTGCACAGGTGGCGCATCAGCTGCTCAGGGTGCAATCATCTCAGGCAAGTCCAGGGCTGTGGTTGAAGCTGTGCAGTAGCAGCGGAGAGAGGAGGGAGGAGAGGAGGAGGTATTCCCGTGACTACCGATGTTAACGCCGACTCCCTGCCTTTGGAAAGATGTTGGCGCGAATTTGAGCGGAGGAGGAAGATGAGAAGATGAGTTTGCTAGTGCCCCTCGACCCAGAGGCTTGGAAATCAAGGCTCCATCTCTCACTATGAGAGCTTGGATGCTCCATTTCCTCCAACATGATCCTCGCATTAAGGCCCCAACAAAATGAACAACGAGTTTCTGGTGGCCACCCTCCAGGACCCGGTACAAAACAAAAATCAAGCACTTTCCTTCAACCCACCCCAAATAGAGAGTAAAATCAGGAAATGGAGACCTTGCTGATTGATCAACGAGAAATCTGTTTGCGTCCGCTTCACTTCCCCAAATTCACGGTGGAACAACATCAGCGACCGTGACAGCAGTAGAGGTGCCAAGTTAGCGTAGAGCAGCAGCAGGCAGGTGGCAGAAGCCTAATGGGTGACCTCTGGCAATCTTTTGTTTACCACCTCATCCAAGCATGCAATGCAGGCAACACATCCAACACACAATACAGCTAAGATCATGGTGCACGACTATCTGCGTCTCAACACCGATGTTTTTGCATTGTTCCGTACCCAATAGACTTCTGGGTATCCAAAATGGACGAATGGCCCGAGCGGCTCGTCACGCCATAGAGTGTTGTCCTGCCCTGAAGCCAGCTTAATATCTGAGCGGACCTTCGCCCTCAGCTGGGAGGATCATTACAGCCAAACTCAATCCCGCTTTTCCACAATAATGTGGATCGTTTTGACTTCATCAAGATGAATCAGGCAAGAACTCTGATGATGTTGTGGCCCCAATTGCCGAGGTCACCGATTAGTTGCCCAAGTCTACTTCGCATTCCTTTTAAACAGAAATGGTCCTCTTTAAAACTTTTTTTTAAAAATATCATTTCTTACTGCAATTTTTTATTCTCTTTCCCAACGTTCATTTTGCTGGTTTTGCTGTAGAGGAGACTGTAAAAGACAGCAAGGTTTTTTCATGACAACAACCGTATTCCATTTCCTCGACTTTATCTTAAAAAGTTTTCGCAATGTCAATGTTTTGAGGTCATGTTGCTGTTAATACAGGCAATAATCATGTCCTTTGAAACCGAAAAGTGGCTTCTAAGTGGCATTTCTCCCTCAACAATTTTTTTAATAGTGGCTGAGAAAGTCATATTTATAATTTTTTGGGTCCATTGCTGCTTGAAATGCAGCAATACTACAGGTCCTATTATAAAAAAATGTTTGTTTCTATCTTATTTCTAACAGACATTTGTTCTTCACAATTGGTCAAGAGTGCCTCAAGGGTTAATGGTGCTGTCGAGAAACAGGAATAGGTAGACACTGTTAATGGACACATATTCAAAATGACTTGTTTTTGCAAGATCTATAACATAGCTTATCAATCCCATGTATTGAGACAACCCATTTAATACAATGAAAAAAAGAGAAATCAAAGACATGGGGATTCCAACCCTAAATTAAATATTGATTTTCTAGAATTAAAGTACTAGAAAAACTTGCATGTTACAAATTAGCTGTTAAAAAAAATTCCTCTGAATTGTACCAAGGGAGGGTAACAGTAAAACTTGACACAGATGTAGGTTTATATCAGAGACATGGATATGGATCACGGACAGAGAACAAAGTACGAGACCATTTCCTCCAGCAACGTTGCCGTAAAATGAGAAAAAGAATGCCAAGATAAAGGGCCACCTGGGTGTAACAGGAGCGTTAACCACCAGAATTCCAAAGTGAAGACTCAATTGGTTCCACACTCATACGGAGGGGCAAGCGCTACCCAGTATTGACTGTGTACAGAGGAAGCAGAGTTATCACACTTCCGCTGTCAATCCCGCACTCTGCTTCAGCACTACAGTTTTTCGTTGCGCTCATCAGGGCATTTTAACCTGCGTGGTTAGATAGATGACGGACGCCAGCCCTGCTTTCACCCGCACCTCCCACTGTAACTCCGGCCCTGGGTCATGCTGTGGCCCATGACAGGTATAGTCAATGTCCAGTTCACGAAAAATGGTGGGTGAAAGACTCCTTTTTCAGGCCACTTTTTAAATGAAGTGGGGGCCAGCAGGTTTGGGCTCATGCTGTGGCCCATGACAAAGGTTATAGTCAATGACCATAAACTAAAAATGGTGGTTGAAAGACTCTTTCCGCACTTTTAAATGTGGGGGTCATGAGCAGTTTGGGCTCATGCTGTGGCCCAGGACCGCTATAGTTCAATGTCCAGTGAAACTAAAATGGTGGTTGAAAAACTCCTTTTTATGGGCACATTTATAAATGGGGGGGTCATGCAGGTTGGGGCTCATGCCTGTGCCCAGGACAGGTATATCAATGTCCAGTGAAACTAAAATGGTGGTGAAATAACTCCTTTTTCCGCACTTTTTTTAAAAAAAAAAATAGGGTTTTTGGGGGTCATGCAGGATTGGGGCTCACTGTGGCCCAGGACAGGTATAGTCAATGACCCGTTCAAGTAACATGATGGTTCAAATCATACAGCCTTCTGCACTTTTTATTTGTGGATGATGCAGGTATAAGGGTCAGCTGTGTACAAGACAGGGGATAGTAAAATGGTCGTGACTTTTTTTCTGTGACTTTTATAAACCTAGTGGTGTTGCCTAAGATGTAGCATGTATCCAATTGTACCTGTTGTGGATGTAAATTTCAGCTTCTCCACAGCCTTGTTTGGGTGTAAAACAAATGAAGTGTTGTTGCTCTCCATCCATAGATTTAATGTCATCGCGCATAATCGATGCTCACTATCGAAAAACCTTATCGATAGCGGCCGACTATCGATCGATCTCGATAGCCAACGCAATCGCTCAACACTAGTGGTAATCCTTGCTGATCCACGCCTGATTCATCTTGACAAAGGTCAGTCATTCCACATTTCCCGTGGACAAGCGAGTCTCCTTGGGGTAATGATTACCCCTGCCGCCACTGAACAGCCCGCTCTGTGCCACACTACTGCCGGGCAGACACTTCTCCTCTGCAAACTCGTCAAGTTGGGCCCACACATCCAGGTGTTGGCTGCCCAGTATCAGCGGATTCTTTCTAACTGGGGTGGCATAGTCTGCCCAAGTAAACCTCTCCTGTTGTTCAGGGTCTGCTTCAGGTCCTGCTCTGCTGCTGCTGCGACTGCCCTCCTCAACTAGGCGGTGAAGACTCTGCTTCATCAGCGACTCCAGACTTAGTTATGCCTGCAGATGGAGCTGGTACGCTCCTACCAACCCAACCCTCCCACAGCAGCCGCGGCAGGGGTGCGTGAGCGAGCTGAGGAACCCCCGGTCCATACCTGCCAGAGGATAGACCATGCTGCACATAGGCTATCAGTGCAGGAGTTCTGATTCTTTTCGTGTAGGGGCTATAGACAGTTTAACAACCCCCCTCCACCCTCCCCCACCCGTGAGGGAGATTGGGAGGAGGTTACACCACTATAGAAAGCCCATATGGATTCTTATTTTAGATACCACGATATTCCTGACAGCGCCTGAATTATAGATCGGACCTTATGTATATATATTAAATATATGTCATATTTCTCTGTATTAATCTGTTTGCATAAGATTATAGTGTACATTTTATATGTCATATATCAATCTTCAAGCAATGTCTTTAATACACCATATATAGATTTAAAGTTCAGTTGCATTTCGCTAATTCGCTTCAGGAATGGTTATATATTGGTTTTGTATCTACTACGATTGTGTTATGACAAGGCCATCTAACTGGCCTGAAACCGCGACAACAAGATTATGTTTCTGTATTTAAAAACCTTTTTTTCTCTTGTCCAATAAAGTGCGTTTTTTCAACTCACCAACTTTTTCCTATTTACCCCGAGCACGAGTGCTGAAAATTCCTTGTTCATACTGCTGATGCTAGACCACATAGTAGATCTCTGGCTGAGGGAACCGGACAGGAGAGAGGCGGGTTGAGGACAGGTGAGTACCGCTGAGCTGTTAATGGGCCATGCCAACTAAAGGGTTGTGTCTGAGCTTCCCACCGACTCTTTGGCTGGGTTGTCAGATGTCCTTCAGGAGGAAGTGGATGACCTAGTCAACCATCAAGAACCTTGGGTTGCTGGTCAACACACTGCCGCTGGATGACCACTGGCAGTTCTTGCCTCACTGATGAGCTGCTACTATCCCCCTTACAGTGCTGTGACCTGTGGCCTGCTCCAGGAATGATTGTATCACTGCCACTCGCATGTGAAAAGCCTGCCACCCTTCTCTGTCTGACATCTGTTTTGTTAAAAAATTTACAGACTCTGTTTAATGAAAGATAATCTGTATACTGATAACTATACACCCTATATTTGACTTCAAAATGAACCCACTAACAGGTTGGGTACCCTTTGGATATAAATTGCGCTAAACAGAAAAAAATAGGGAAAAAATTAACTGGATTGTGTCATGCTAAAATGCCATGTATTTTACTGACTACAAAGCAAAAACACACGCTTAATTACCTTCGATATAAATTGAAGCTACAGAATCAACAGGAAAAATATTGTCTTTGGCGTTGAAAAAACACCATTTCTTTTACCGACTACAAAAGCACAAACAAGCTTAATTAACTCTTGATATAAATTTTCGCAAAAGAAATGAGCACAAAAAAAATGAACTGGTAATGTGCTTGTAAAAACACTGTTTCTTATTACTGAATACAAAAGCAGAATCACGCTTAATTAACCTTCAGAATATAAATTATTGCTACATGGATCAAACAGGAAAAATTTTCTTCTTTGGCTTTGAAAAACACAGTTTCCTTTCCTGACTAAAAAAAGCACAAACACACCTTAGTTAAACCTTGATTTAAATTGCTCAAAAGGAATGAGCAGGCAAAAAAAATTAACTGGTATGTGCTTATAAAAAAACAAAACCATTTTCCCTTTAAGTGACTACAAAAGCATAAAAACTACTCATAAATTAACCTTCGGAAATAAAATGAATGCTACAGGAAATCACCAGGAAAAATTTTTGTCTTTGGCTTTGAAAACACCATTTCCTTTACTGACCTACAATACAAAACACGCTAAAATTTAACCCTTGGGAAAAAAATTGCGCAAAAGAAATGACAGCAAAAAAATGAAACTGGTATTGGGCTTTTAAAAAACAACTGTTTCTTTTACTGATACAAAAGCAAAAACCACGCTTAATTAACCTTCAAGATATAAAATTATGCTACAGACACAACAGGAAAAATTTCGTCCTTTGGCTTTGCAAAACACCGTATCTTTTTTGACTACAATACACAAAAACGCTTTCATTAAAACCCCTGGATATAAATTTTAGCAAAAGATAATGAAGCAAGCAAAAAAATGAAACTAATTTCCAAAAGTGTAATGGACAGCTCACCTAAGTGTTTGCGTGGAACCCGCCAATCCCGTTATCTGGTCTGTGCACGATTCTGGATACTATCCGTCACATCATGTAAAATTCGATAAAGTACAGAATCAGCAACGAGACTGAGAAGTTTCCAAGAGCAGTCGGATTCTTCTAAAACAATCCACTTTTTTTTATAGAAGACATCTTTTTAAAATTCACAGCGTAATTGGTCTGAACAACGCATGAAAAACAGATACCAACGACTGGGGTGGTAACGGTGGTAATGCTCTGACCTCGACCGCGTTTTTCAGGTCACATGAACCCTTAGCACATGACCCCCTTACCCCATGAGTAAGGGTCCCATGATGACCCTGAACGCGTCCCGTCAGAGCCATTCCACCGTCCACCCCAGTTCGGTCTCCCTGTCTTTCAAATGCTTGTTTCAGCCAATTACGCTGGGGTGGAATTTTAAAGATGTCCCTTCATAAAAAGATGGATTTATAGAAGAATCCGACTGCTCTTGAACTTCTCACGTCTTAGTGCTGAATTTCCAGTACTTTATCAAAAAATGAACCTGGATGTAAGGTTTTGTAAAACCAACCCGTTTTCTTTTACTGAATACAAAAGCGAAACAGCTTAATTAACCTTCGGATATTTAAAAATTATGCCTACCAGAAACAACAGAAAAAATTTCATCTTTGGGAGTTGAAAAAACAACCTGTTTCTTTTCTGACTTAAATAGGCAAACAAAACCACACTTAATTTTAACCCTTGAATTATAAATTGCGCAAAAGATATGAGCGCAAAAAATGAAGTGGTATGTGGTCCCTTGTTAAAACACTGTATCTTTTACTGAATACAAAAAGCAAAATCACGCTTATTAACCTTCAGATATAAATAATGCTACAGAAATCAACAGGAAAAATTTTCGTCTTTGGTTTTGAAAACACCCGTTTTCTTATTTTTTTTGACTACAATAGCAACCAAACACGCTTAATAAACCCCATGGAAATAAATTTACAAAGAAATGAAGCAGCAATAAAATGAAACTATATCCAAAAGTGTAAGGACAGCTCACCTAGTGTATTTGCCGTGGAACGCCAATCCCCTTACTTGCTGGTGCACCAATTCCCTGATATTATCCCGACCATGTAAGTAAATTCGATTAAAGTAACTGGAATCAAGCACTGAGACGTGAGAAGTTCAAGAGCATTCCCGGAATTCTTCAAACACATCGCATCTATTTTTATTAGAAGACATCTTTAAAATTACACAGCGTTATTGGCTGAACAAGCATGAAAGACAGAACCACGAACTGGGGTGGGACGGTGGATGGCTCTGACCGACTCTTTTTAAGGTCACATGACCCTTACTCATGACCCATACCCCATGAGTAAGGTCCAAGTGACCTAAACGCGTCGGTCCAGAGCCATCCACCGTCACACCCCAGTTCGTGGTCTCCTGTCCTTTCATCTTTTCAGTCCAATACGCTGTGATTTTAAGATGTCTTCAATAAAAAGATGGATGTTTTAGAAAATCCGACACCTGCTCTTAACTTCTCACGTCTATAGTGCTGATACCAGTAAAACTTATATCAAAAATTAACTGGATATTGTGGTTTGTAAAAACACCGTTTCTTTTACAGAATAAAAAAAGCCGGAAAAACATGCTTTATATTAACCATTCGATATAAATTAATCCACAGGAATCAACAGAAAAATATTTCCATCTTTAGGCGTTGAAAAAACACCGTTTCTTCTTTTCTGAACTAAATAGCACAACACACTTAATTAACCCCTAGGGATATAACTTGCGCAAAAGAAATGAGCAGCAAAAAATGACTGTAAGTGGCTTGTAAAAACACTGTTTTCTTTTACTGAATACAAAAGCAAACACGCTTTAGAATTTAACCTCAGATTAAAATTATGCCTACAGAAAACAACAGGAAAAATTTCGCGTCATTTGGCTTTGAAAACACTGTTTTTCCACTCTTTAAATTGACTTAACAATTAGCACAAACACGCTTATTAACCCCTGATATAAATTGCTGCAAAAGAAAATGAGCACAAAAAATTAACTGTATGTGGCCCAATGTTAAAAGGCAGTTTTTCTTTTACTGAATACAAAAAGCAGAAACAACACGCTTTAATTAACCCTGGATCTAAATTTGCGTAAAAAGATATTGAGCAACCACAAAAATTAAGTGGTATATGGATTAAAAAACGCTGTGTTTTCTTTAACTGAATACAACAGGAACAGGCTTAGATAACCCTTTGGATATGACAATGTGGCTGAAGAACATTGAGCAGATAGCATTAAAAAAAAATGTAATACGCAGCTGCATTGGACGCACACAGGACTTCAGTTATAATCCAATACTCCAACAAAATCAGAATTAGAACTAAAGAGAAGCAGTCCTCTGAGACAAGCTTTGGTGACACTCCCCCAAAATCGCTGTAATAAAAGGGGTGAGTTTTTTTAGTATGAGAAATCAATAACAGCCCGTTGACAGCACCTCCCTACCAGTACTGTGAAGAGCGGTAAGAGCTCCCAGCGTCGCGCCCTGTACCTTTATATAGAGACCCGGTGACCGTCACAGAAATCCCGCCGGTTCTCATGATTGGCCTTCATCTCTGCACATGTTTATGTAGCACGCCCATTTCTTCCTCCCAGACGTCTTTGCCCCCATGTAACGCCCAATGTGCTTCGCAGCCATTTTATCATTAAAAACACACTTCGTTTCCAGCGAATTACCCCAACTTCGCTTTGTTTCAGAATCAAAAGTGTTCCTGAAATTCCTAAACGAACTCCACTTCGTTAGAATCAATTCGCTCATCACTTGTCCAGTCCCTACTCCAAATACCAGTGGAAACAACCTAACCGAACCATTTTGAATCACTCCCAAGCCTTGTACCAAACAGTGGGATTACTCTTGATATTATTTGCTGGTCATAATCATGACTTGATAGTGATATATTATCCTTTCTCTTAGTAGTTAAAATTTTCTGATTGTATATTTTTCAGAACTTAAGCCTGAATTTAACTGAATTTAAAGCTACAACATGCTTGCAGAAGCCACATTGACCAGAGGATCCTGTGAACAGGAGCTGATTTATTGACTTCTATGAGAGAGTGCTGTACGAATGGTCTGTGACCTGTGCAGAGATCAGGGTGAAGAGGGGAGAGGAGATAAGCTGCGACTATTGCCATTCAGGAATGATAAATATCATTATCTATTCATTGATGTTACTTTTTATTGTGATTTTACTTGTGATGATAATACAATATCTCACAAAAGTGACTATACCTCTCATATTTTTGAAAATATTGTATTATATCTTTTCAAGGCAGAAAAATGAAGATATGACAATGTAAAATAGTCAGTGTACAGTTTGTATAACAGTGTAAATTTGGTGCTCTCTCAAAATAATTCAACACAGCCATCAATGTCTAAAGGTTGGCAACAAAAAGTGAGTACATCCCTAAGTGAAAATGGACAAATTGTGCCCATGTTGCCATTTTCCCTCTATTATATTATGTACTGAGGTGGGCTTCCCATACAGCAAAAGTCACAGGTGAGAGAAAAGTATTATCCGAACACCTCAACAACACATACACATAGACACAAACCAGGACCCTTGAGCTTCGCAGCATGCTGCTTACTATATCCTCTGGACTCACTGATATTTACTTTTTATCACAGACACCTATTTAAGCTCAAAATGTAAAACCCCCTTGTAACTGAAACAACAATGTGGATGCTACACTGCGAGGGGCGATCTTGCGGTGTAGCACAAGGGTTTATAAACCTCCAGAAATACCCGCTATTCCCATTAACCAATTAAAGATCTCTCCAAAAAGAACAACAAACAAAATTACCAGACACCGACCAACATCACACCCAGACTGTTTATTTTTCGAAATGTCCCGTTTAAGGCCTAAACTCTAAATAAACCCAATTAATCTGACTCCAGGCCAGTCTAATGGTCTCCTATCTGTCCTGCATTCCACGCTTACATGCCGGGTTTTTCCTTGGCCCAATACTGAATCACTGGGTTTTTTCGGATGAAAGTAATTTTTTTTCCTTCCTGTCCCAACATCCTGCAATTGTCCACAGATGACATTCCTCGACTTATAGGGAATAATGCGCCTTTTTTTTTTTTTATTACTTATAAAATCAAGACGCTGATCCATAATGCCTTTTTCCTCTCAGGTCGTATTTTATTTCCTGATTTGTAGATTTCTCTATTTGAACCCGCTAAAATATGATTGTGGGGTAGATATTCTTGTTTGCAACTGCTTATTAACAGCAGTCCAGAGATACTTTATCAGCGCTTCAGTCCATTGGATTTTCTTAAGGCAGTTTTCTGGTCCATAGACGTCTATAGGGATTAGTATTCCACTGTGAAGAGAAGGTAAGAGGGGGAAAGCTGGTGACCATCTACTCTTGTGACCTGGTGGATTTCTGTGTTATCTGGTACACAATGGTGTCCCTCCTTACAGCTTGACCCTGTCTTTTTACTGATAAAGAGCACACTGCTGAAAAGCTCTCTAAACCCAGAACAGAAGGGTCAAAGATTATTAAGCTTAGTGGCCAATGTGAATACTACAGGACTTAAAATTATGAAAAAAATAATGAAAGTGATCGGAAAATTAAAAAAAAAAATAACCAAAAAGCCTACAAAATTGGTTTTAACCAAAAAAAAATTGTGAAGTTAAACTAATATTTTTTCAATTTTGTTTGATGACCCCTTCCCTTTAACACTTCTCCTCAAACCGCGTTGAGAAAGCAGTTTAACTCCCCCCTTCTGATTAGCGGGAAAAAGTTCCTGAAAAAAGAGAAAACAGGTTTTTTCTCGTGCAACTTTGTTGTCTTCTCTCTCTAAAACCTGACTCATTTCCCTCACAGAAAAGAGAGACAAAAAAACCCAGCTAAACATTTGGCTTTTTTTCTTTTAACTGACTCTGTAACGGGGGGAAAAACACCCCCCTCCCCTGTCAGCTTCTATAAAGGGGACAGCAGTACGGGTTTTTTCCCAAACCGGGGGTGAAGACCGATTAACCTTGAAAATGTTGCATAATTACCTTTTTTAAGAAAAAACCCTGACTTTTCTATATGCAGGAGCACTTTAACTCTTTAACTTTGAAAAAATTTTAGTGTTAAAGCGGTTTTTAAACGACAAATTTGAAATGGGCAGGGTTTTTATGGTTTCAAAATTTTTTTCATCAGTGAAAATTTTAAAGGTTTAAAAAACTGTGCATAATTATTAAAAATCGCCCCAAATTTCGGCGTTTCCCTTTTCTTTTTGGCGGGCCAGAAAACCCCAAACCCCTTTTAAAGAAAATAAGCAGGGTGAGCTGTGTTTTGGCGACGTAAAGCTGGGAGGTGTGATGGTTGCGATTGGCTAAAAAAATTTCACATGACCTTTTTTTACATAAAACCCAGCCCCTCCTGTTCTGCCTCATTGTTTTCGCCCCCTCATAGCTTAGGACGGGGCGCCCCTTGCCTCTTCCAAACAGCTCAGCAAAAAATAGCGAAATTATTCTATTTGTTCACGGACACTATATTTTTAGCTTTTGAACCTTAAAAAACTTGTTAGTTTTAGAGATTTGCAGATTTTAGGTAGTTGGGCTGAAATTTTTAAAGGAGCATCAAGCCCTGAAAAATCAGGGGGGGAAAGGGGGCCCGGGGGGCAAAACACGACAGACGGGACGGGTTCTTTAAAGGAAACGGATATTGTGCCCCCCAGATTTTAGTGTAGACATTGATTGCAAAAAAATTTTTATTAACATTTTTTTCTGTTGAATATTACGAATGTTGGGTACCCGGAAAATTTAGAAAAACAGATTTTTTCTAGAAAAAGGGGGCAGGTCAAATTTGTTGGGTTTGAAAAAACTCCCTTTTTATTATCTTAAAACTTTTCCAGATACTGTTTTTTTCATTTTTGGTCACTCAACTTTTTTTAAAAGAGGTCCCTTTGCCCCTTAAAATTTGAACCCAAAATTTTTGTCGTCACCGAGGGTTTTTTTTAGGTGCAAAAAAATACCGTTTAAATTACCCCTTAAAACTTTTCAAAATAGGTTTTTTTTTTAAATTTGGGCGGCCCACTTTTTGATAGAGGTACTTTGATTTAAAATTTTAAAACCAGCAATTTTGCGTAACCGCAGGTGTATTTTTGGGTTTGAAAAAAATTTGCGTTTATTATCATTAAACATTTCAGATGGGTTTTTTTCACTTTTGGTCAGTAAACCCTTTGTTGATAGGGGTTTCCTTCCCCATTAAAAATTTAAATCCAGAAAATTTTTTTAGTCACCCGGGTTATTAAAATATAGGTCCCAAAAAAAAAACCTTTTTTTATCCTTTAAAACTTTTCCAGTAGGGTTTTTTTTTTTTCCCCTTTGGTTGAGGCCACCCTTTGGTTTAGACCCCCTTGCAGAAAAAATTTTGGGAATACATAAAATTTAGGGTATTCACCACAAAAAACTAAAAGGGTCCCAAAAAAAACCCTTTTTTTTAATCCAAATACTTTTCAGTACGTGTTTTTTACATTTTTGGGTTTAAAGTCAACCCTTTGTTGAAAGGGGAAATTTTCACAAAAATTTCAATCCAAAAATTTGTTTTTGATTTTAGGGTTTAGAGAATATTTGTGATTTGCCGTCTTTTAAAAAAGGTTTTTTCCCAAAACTCTTCCAAAACCCTCTCAAATTTTTATTTTTAAGAACAGGGGAGCGAAATTCGGGGTTAAGCGAGCAAAGGGGGGGTAGGAAAATGGGGGTAAGGTAGAGAAAAGGGTGCTCCTTCCAGTGCTGGCGACAAACGAAACCAGGGATCGCGGTTGCGGGACCTCACCCCTGTAAAATCGCGGGGGTCAGGGCCCGTGAATCTCAGAACAAAACAGCGGGGCCAAAACGTTCTTCAGGGGTTTAAATGCAAACCTGAAATCCAGCAGTTTTACCCCTTTTTTCCCTAGCCCCGGCCACAAATGTCGTCATAAAGCTCACATCATCCATAAACATAAAAGCAAGGCAGCCCCAAATGTCAACTCGGTCCCCACCACTGGTATAATCATTTTTGAAGCCCTTTTTTTTAAATGAAAAAATGCGGTTTGGGGGTCAGAACATGTTAAAAGAAAAAAGAGGCCAAAGAGGATGTTTTTTGTTTTTGGCTCTGACCCCCCAAAAGTTTCTGAGCCAAAAGGAGGAAAAGGGAAAGGGGGTTTCAAGTGTAAAAATCCCGGGCGGTCGGCAACGCCTTGCAGTCCCCCTTTTTGGGTAGCCCCGCTTTTGGGAAAGAAGAAAGTTCAGGACAAACCCAAGTCATTTGTGTTGTTAAAGTTTAAAGGATGTTTATGAAAAACATTGGGGAAACCCATCGGGGTTTTTTTTGCAAAATTTTGCTTGCGGGGTTTCATACTGAAAAGGGAGGGAAGACAAAGGGGGTTAGGTCGGGTAGGGGTTTCCCCCCTAAAACGGGGAAGGGGGGCAGGAAAAGTTCACGAAAAGTTCCCGGGCCCACCCAGGGTTCAGGGGAAAACCCCTTTTCCTCGTTTTAACCCCGGGTAAAAAAGGGGCCAGGCCCCTCTCAACCCCGGGCCCCTTCTTTGAAAAAAGGCCTCTAAATTCCCCAGCGATTCTATCCCCGCCTTTTCCGAAAACAAAAATGTAAGTCAAAAAATCTTAGGTGTTTAAAAACCACCCCCAAAAAGTTAGTCACATGCAGGAATGCATGATTTAAAAATGGAGGCAACATTTGGCCAAAAAAAGGCCGGGCCCGATGCGGGCCCCCAAACCCACGTCACAACCCCTGTCCCGCCCCTCCTCTCCCCCCACCCCAAAGCGTTTCCTCACTCCCATGCCTCAAAGTCTGTTTCAGGGATCACTCCCTTAAAGCGCCACCTCCCCCCGGAGTACCACCAGCCCCAAACCATAGACCCATCCAAACCCCCTTCTCCTCCTGCCATTTTTAAACGCCCCTGAAAACGCCGTACAGGGCCAGTCTAGCACCCCCACCTTTTCCTTCTTCCGGGGGACCCAAAGAAACACTTTAAAAAAAACCCCACCAAACCAAAAACCAAAATTTTGGGGAAAAAGCCATTTTTGGCCTTGGAAAAGAAGGCCTTCTCCCCGCGGGGACACAATGGGTTCCGTACTTCTTGGCCCTTTCTCCCCCAATCCCAAAATGGAGCGGCATTTCTTTGCGGCTCGGCGCACGCTTTTCAAAACCCGCAGGGATGGGCAGGGTTTCATTCCCCCAAGGTCCTTTTGGGGGCATCAGGGCCCCCCAGAAAAACCGGGCCGTTTGAAATTAATCTTTCTTGGGGGCCCGCCACACCAGGTCGGGAGCTGGGAGGGCCCTCTCCGCAACGAGACCAAGCGCTGGCGGGGTTTGACAAAACCTTGTCCCAAAGGCAAGGGGTGTCCAATAAGGGGAGCAAAATTTCGCGGGCCGCCCTTAAGATCGGTGGGCTAAAGGACACCCCTTGCCTGGCACATGCCCATGAACCTCTGTCACCCAAAAATTTAAAGCATCCCCGGGGGTTCTGGTTCCCTGCTAAAGAAGGCTGAGGTCTGAGTTCGCACTTCCGCCTTTCGCACCCTGTTTTTCGCCTTTCCCGGGCCCTGCGTTGCAGCGTAGCTGGGGCCTTTCCCCCGTAACCGTCTCATTGTTGACTTTAAACCCACGTTTGTTTCCCACCCTCCCATCCCCTTTTAGTGGCACAGGCAATTTGCCATTAGCATTACGAAGTGCCCAAGGGCCCAAACCAACCCAGGGGTTGCGGACCTGGGGGTTTGTTGAGCCCCCGAGAGGGGGGGGGGCCGGGTGAAAAGGCGCTCTGCCCACCCTTTTCCCCATTTTTGAAAAAGCCCCCAAAATGGCAGTGGGACAAATTCCCCTTTGTCATCATGAGCATTGTGGTGTTTTATTTCCCGGGAACCGATGTTGGACACTCGAAACATCGGTCCCCTCCAGGAGGAAAGGGAGGAGGGGGACACAGATGCGGACAAAACCCTTTTCCTCCGTCGAATCCAAAAAAGGCCCCCCCCGAAAAAAAGTTTCTAAATTTTATCGGTCCCCTTAGGCGGGAAAAATTCGGGGTCCAGGGCTAGTGAAAGGGCACGCATCAGCTCTCGGGGTTGCATCATCGAGGCAAACCGGGCTGTTTTAAAAGCTGTGCCGGGGGAAGGGGAGGGGGGAAGGAGGGAGGAGGAAATTCCTAGAAAACCGACTTTTCCCGACACCCCTGCCTTGGAAAGAGGTTGGGGTAATTTTGGGAGGGGAGGAAGTTTGGGGGAAGATGAGTTTGCTAGTCCCCCTCGCCCCAGAGGTTTGGGAAAATAAAAGGTCCATCTTTCACATAGTGTTTGGAATGCTCCTTTTCCCTCCAAAAAATTGCCCCTTCTTTAAAGGGGCCACAAAATGAAAAAACGGGTTACTGGGGGGCACTCCCTGGACCCCCCGGTACAAAAAAAATCAGCATTTTTCCTTTCCCACCCCCCCAAAAATAGAAAATAAAATCCCGGAAATGGGCCCTTTGGGAGTTTTGATCAACGGGAGATATCTGTTGCGTCTGCTTCACGTTCTTCAAAAATTTTACGGTGGACCCAAAGGGCAGCGACGTGACAGCATAGAGTGCCAAGTAGCCGTAGCGGCAGCAGCGCAACAGGCCCAAAGGGGAAATGCCTAAAGGGGTTTACCCCTTTTGGGGAAACTTTATTTAAACCCCCTCAAACGCATTTCAATGCAGGGCACACCCTACAACACACAAGACCACTTAAAGAAATGGTGCACGGGCCCAAACTGCGTCTCAACACCGATGTTTTTTGATTGTTCTGGGACCCAAAAGAATTCTGGTTTTCCAAAATGGACGAATGGGGCCCAACCCCTCGCCCCCCGCCATTAAATTTTTGTCCTGCCCAGCAGCCAGCGTCATATTTTGAGCGGACCTTTAGCACAGCTGGAGGGGGTCAATTTTCAGACAAAAAAAAATCGGGTTTTCCACAAAAAATGTGGAATTTGTTTTGACTTTTCAAGATGAATCAGGCATGGATCTCTTTATGATGTTGTGGCCCCCAATTCCGTGGGCACCGATTAGTTGCCGTTTCTTTAAAAATTTCCCTTAAACAGAAATGGTCCCTCCCTTTTAAAAATGTTTTTTAAAAAGATCATTCTTACTGGGAATTTTTTTTCTCAGTTCCCAAAAGTTCATTTTTGCGGTTTTGGGGTTGTTTGGGGAAATGTAAAAAAACAGCAAGGTTTTATGACAACACCGTATTCCCTTTACTCCCCGGTTTTCTTTAGAAGTTTGCTCATGTCCCCCCAAAGGGGTTTTTTTTTTAGGTCATGTTTCTGTGAGTTAAAAGCTATAAATTTTGGTCCCCTTTTGGAAAAGAAATGTGGCTTCTAAGTTGATTTTTCCCCCATCACAATTTTTTAAACGGGCTAGAAAAGGGCATAAATTTAAAAAATTTTTTTGGGGGGATGGCTGTGGAAACAGCAAAAAACGTGGTCCTTTTGGAACAAAAAGTGGCTTTTTAAGTGGCATTTTCCCTCACAACTTTTAAAAAGTGGCTTTGGGAAATCAAATTTATAATTTTTTTTGGGGGCATGTTGCTGGGGATACAGCAATTTTTCGTGGTCCTTTGGAACAGAAATTGGGTTTTTTTTTAATGGCATTTCTTCCCCCCACAATTATTAAAGGGCGAGAAGTCAAAATTTTATAATTTTTTGGGGGCCCTGTTGCTTTGAAATGCAGCAATTTTCAACAGGGCCCATTATAAAAAAAAAATGTTTCTAAAGACTTTGTTTTTTCACAATTGTCAAAAGTTTGGGTCCCAAGGGGTCTGTTTTGAATTTTTTGGGGGCCCTTTTTCTGTGAAAAAGCAGTATACTACAGGTCCCCATTGTAAAAAAAAAGTGGTTTTTAAAAAACATTTGTTCTTCACACTTTTCAAGAGTGGTCAGGGGATGGTGGGTGTTTAGAAAAAGGGAAAAGGGAGAACACTGTTAATGGGGAAAATATTGCAAAATGGGCTTTTTTTGCAAAAATCTTTAACATAGGGTAGCAATTCCCCGTAAATTTAACCAACCCCCTTTAAATACAATTAAAAAAAAAGAAAACAAAGACATGGTTTTGGGAAATTTCCCTCCTAAAAAAAAAATGTGTTTTTTTAGAATTAAACTACTAAAAAACTTTCATGTACAAAATAGCTGGAAAAAAAAATTTCCCCTGAAAAAGTACAAAAGAGTACAGGAAGACTTGACCAGATGTAGGTTATTCAAGGCATGGAGTATTGGGGGCCCCAGGGCAGAGAACCCAAAGAAAAAAAACCCAAATTTTCCCCCCCGCATGTTGAGTTTAAAAAGAAAAAAGAATGCCAAGAAAAAGGGACCCGGGTGGAACAGGAGGTTAAAACCCCCAGTATTCCCAAAAGGGAAGGGTCAATTGGGCCCGACTATACGGAGGGGGAAACGCTACCCAGGTCCCTTGGGCTGTTTTAAATGAGGAAGGTGGGGGTCTTAACCCCACATTCCGCTTCCCCCACTCTGCTTCAGCAACGACTGGTTTTCGTTTTTTTGGGTTCCCTAAGGGATTTTACCCTGTTAAAAAGAAGACAAACCCGCCTGGGCCTCCCAAGCACCCACTGTAAAATCCCCAACTGGCAGCTAAAACCGCGTGTTAATAGATGACAGGGCGAAAAAAGGGCTTACCGCACCCACTGTAAAATTTTGGCCCTGGCGCGGACCCCCTTAATTTAAAATGGCTGACGGGGCACGGTCCACCGTTAGGGGCAATCAGGAAAAGCTTCAAATTCTCCTAAAAAAAACAGATTTTTTAAAAAAAGGGGGTTTCTGTGAGGTTAAAAAAAAGGTCAAAAAAGGGGTCCAGTGCGGGGCAAAAATTGCACAAAAATTTTAGGCTTAAAAATTTTTTGGGGCGGGGTTTACTATGGGGGTTTGCTCATTTTATTTTCCCGGGGAGTCTGTCCCTAACACCCGGGAAAAAGGATTTGGAGGGAAAAAATTTAAACCCCTTGAAATTTAATTTCCCGAAATCACTCCAGAAGAGGAGGGGAAATGCCTTTTCAGCAAGAAGTTTTTTTTGGGGATTATTTGGCATTTTTTAAATTAATTAAAGGTTTTGTTCGGGCGAAATTAAAAACATCTACACGTGTAAAAAAAAAACCTTTGAAAACCCGCAGGGAGGGGTGTAAGTTGTTGTTATCCCCACTTGGAAAAAAAAAACAAAATGATAATAATGAAAAAATTTTAAAAATAAAAAATTCCCCAAATAAATTCTTTTAAAAAAATTTCAAGTTACCAAAAAAAAAATACTAAAAAAACAGTCACTGTACAAAATGCATAGTGCCACTTTGTGATCTGTGGGTCAAAAAGGGTTTTAAGGGCATGCTGTTTGGGCCCCGGGCAGAAATTTTCAATGTCCAGTTTATTAAAATGGTGGTTGAAAAGACTCCTTTCCGGCACTTTTTAATCTGGGGGTCAGAACGGGTTTTAAAATGGTCATTCTGGGGTTTACAGGACAGATATAGTCAATGTCCAGTTCAACTAAAATGGTGGTTGAAAGACCCCTATTTCCGCACTTTTTAAATCTGGGGGTCATGCAGGTTTGGGCTCATGCTGTGGCCAGGACAGGTTAGTCAATGTCCAGTTCAACTAAAATGGGGGATTGGAAAGACTCCTATTTCCGGCACTTTTTAAATCTGGGGGTCATGCAGGTTTGGGGCTTCATGCAGTGGCCCGGACAGATATAGTCATGTCCAGTGAAACTAAAATGGTGGTTGAAAGACTCCTATTTCCGGCACTTTTTAATCTGTGGGTCAGACAGGTTTGGGGCTCATGCTGTGGACCAGAACAGGTCTAGTCAATGTCCAGTTCAATTAAAATGGTGGTTCAAAGACTCCTATTTTCCGGCACTTTTTAATCTGTGGGTCAGACAGGTTAAATGGTCATACTGCGGTACAGGACATATATTGTCAATGCCCAGTGAAACTAAAATGGTGTTTCAAAGACTCCTTTTTACGGCACTTTTTAATCGGGGGGGCGGGACAGGTTTAATGGTCATACTGTGGTACAGGACAGATATAGTTATTGCCCAGTTCAACAAAAATTGGTGGTTAAAGACGCCTTTTTCCCGTCACTTTTTTGAATCTGGGGGTCATGCGGGTTTTGGGGTTTCATGCTGCGTTCCAGGACAGGGTTTTTCAATGTCCAGTTAAAGTAAAAGTGATGGTTCAAATCATACTGCCTTCTGGCACTTTTAATTTTTGGGTGATGCGGGTTTTAAAGGGTTTCAGGCTGTGGTAACAAGACAGGGGATAGTGAATGGTCGGGACTTTTTTTCTGTGGTTTTATACCTAAGTGTGTTGCTTAAGATGTAGCATGTATCCATTTGACTGTTGTGGATGTTAATTACAGCTTCTCCAGCCCTATTTGGGTGTAAAAATGAAGGTGTTGTTCCTCTCCCATAGACTTTAATGGTCATCGGCGATAATCTATTATCGACTATCGGAAATCTTCTTGATAATTGCCGATATTGACTATCGACTCGACGACGATAGTCAACGTAATCGCTCATCACTAATGTCAAAACTTCAGAACAGCAGAATGCAATGTAACAGACCAGAACCATCAATCATACATCATATGACGGCTCCCAGTAAGAGAAACAGCAGGGTCAGTCTACCAGCCCACAGTATCATATGACTCGTTAGTGTTTCAAGGTCTCAGGTGTGAATGAAGAGCAGGTGTGTTAAATTTGATGTTATCACTCTTACACTCATTCACACTCTGGTCACTGGAAGTTCAACATGGCACCTCATGGCAAAGAACTCTCTGAGGGTCTGAAAAAAAGAATTGATGCTCTACATAAAGACAGTCTAGGCTATACGAAGATTGCCAACACCCTGAAACTGAGCTGCAGAGCGGTGGCCAAGACCATACCGTGGTTTCACAAGACAGGCTTCGCCATGGTAAACCAAGGAAGTGGAGCGCACGTGCTTAGTGTCGTATCCATATATTGTCTTTTCAAAATATACATATGAGTGATGTCAACAATGTTGCAGAGGTTAAAGGGGTGGAGATCCAGCCTATTTGCTTAGGAATTGGAGAATTCCAATACGTACTGTGACATTCTAAAACAGAGCATGATCTCTTCCCTTTTAAAACTGGGCTGCAGGGCAGTATTTCAACATAACACACCTCCAAGATGACCCTTGCCTTGCTAAAGAAAATGAGGGTAAAGGTGCTGGACTGTCCAAGCATATCTCCAGACATAAAGCCTATTGAGCATCTGTGGGGCATCCTGAAATGGAAGGTGGAGGAGCACAACGGGCGACATGCATGATTTTTGGCACCTAGGCGGCATTTTTTTTTGTGCGCTTTAGTTGTGTAGAATGCACCTTAATCTATGAACCCTTTCTACTGTGGGTCATAGATTTAGCACTTTAAAGCTACAAAGCGACAATTCAGGCTCAGGTAAACCACTTTTAAATTGGTCTGCCTGTTCCAGCAGTAATGAGCCTGGTTTTGCCACACTACCGTCATAAATGTGTAGAATAATATGGTTGTGGTGCTTACAGCACGCCCCCGATCTCAGGCGCATTACAAAGTGCCACAAGTAGTTTATAATGCGCCTAATTATGGAGTGCGTCTGTCCATACATCGAGCGCACATACATATCGCCAGGGTTTGTTTTAGCACCCAATCAGCTCCAAAATTTTCCCTTCAGGAGGAGTTGAAGAGGACTCCATTGGCTGCTGCCTGTGAAGCTTTAGTGACATCCATGTTCAAGAGAGTTAAGGAAAATTATGGTGGCTCAGTCAAAAAATTTACACTTTGGGCACAATTTCTCCAATTTTACATAGTGGTGTACTCACTTGTTGCCAGTGGTTTAGACATTGATGGCTGCATATTGAGTTATCTTGAGGGCACATCAAGTTTTACATTTACACAAGCGGTCCCTTTTTAAATTTTACATTGTATCAAAAGTGTCATATTTCGTGTTTTTCCCTTGAAAAAGATATAATACAATAAAATACAAAAATTGTAGGGTGTTCTTACTTTTGGAGATACTTTATGTAAGCTTTTTAAAAAAGTGATCTCTACAGAACGCAAGTTTTTTCAGCCTTTTTAATATATATTATATATAAAGTTTTTTTAATTTTTTAAAAAAAAAAATCACCAAATCACCAAAAATATTTTTTACATAACAAAAATTAAAACAATATTTTATTTTTATGAGGGATAAATTCCATTTTAGAGAAACTTTTAAACCTTTAAAGGGTGTGGTTTGGGTTTTGCAAGTAGGGGAAAATTGTGGTTTCGGGTTTATTGTTTAAACCTAAAATTTAAAGGGCCCCTAAGAATATATGCCCCTTTAAAAACCCATTGACTAGAGTGCTTTAAAAATACGTGAAAACGTATGTCTTTGAACCAATAAACCAAACTTTCACATCTAATAGATTAATCTGGGTTGAGTGTATAGATAATATCATGGCAACAGGTACTTTACAAACAACAAAAACTATCAAAGAATAAAAAAATTAATAGTTAATAAAAAACTAAGTTTTGAAAAAGGGTTTGGGTGTGGAAGTAGATACCAGCTGCTTTAAAAAATTATTTTATTACAATATTTAGTTTTCCACAAAAATTTAAATTTGAAAAAATTTTGGATGATTTCTAAAAATATTTTGTTTTTAAGAAAAAATAAATTATGTATCATAAAAAGATAAACCATCCTACACCTATACTAGTCAAATCCCCACGGAAAAAAGGAAAAAAAAGCGGGTTTTTCCCAATTTTTGTGTTTTTGTTTCCCAGTACCCCTTTTTTGTTTTTTTCTGTTTTTTCTTTTTTTTTTTTTCAAATAACATGATTTTTACTTTAAAAAGGTTTTTTTAAATCTCCCCACTGTTGGGCCCGGAAATTTGGGAAAACCCAAATTTTTAAGTACCGATAGTCAAGCCAAAAACAAGATTTTAAATATTAAAATCAAGTTTCTTTGCGTTTTTTTTTAATTTGTTTTTTTACTGCAAATTTGTTTAACCAAAAAAGAAAATTTAAAAGCCCCGACAAAATTTAAAGGGGGTAATGTCATTTTTGGGGGAAATTTAAAAAACAAAATTATCCGTTTTTTGGAATGAAAAAGTTAGGTGTACACTGTTTTTGGGCCCCAAAAAAGCTATCCCAAAACCCCAATACCAATATCAGAACCCAACTCTAGAAAAAACATTTAAAAAAGTCAAAGAGGACATAAAAGGGAAACCCAGCTTTTTTGCTTTAATTGGAAATTTTGAAAAAAAATTTGTGGTTTTTAGTGTCCCTTTTTTTATCGAAACGAAAAATTGCCCCCCTGCGCGGCAGGGTGCTCCAGTTGGGTTTAAAAACCCTACACTCAAAAAATGTTTCTTTTATATTTCATATTAGCAAAAATTTTGCTTTTCCAAAAGGGGAAGTTTTTTATGTCATTTTGAATGAAAATTTAGTGTTTCTAGAGTGCTAAGATTTTGTTTTGGGGTTTGCATAGCTTTGCTGCCAAAAAACCAGTGTGCACCTTTTGTTTATTTTTTAAAAAAACCAAAATTTTGTCAAACCAGTTTTTTTGTATTTTGAATGTTGTGAGGGGGAAGTGGTAGTCCTCGTTTTGGGATTATGCTTTCCCACCCACCGGGAACAGGTTTTTTAATAGATCGCTTTTAGCGGAAAAACCTTTTCTAACCCTTCAATGTGGAGGTCTAAAACGGGAAAACCTTTAGGAGGGGGGTTTGCATCGCATAGGTTCAAAACCTTAAATTTGGGGGTCCCCTTTTGGCCGGGGGTGGGTTGGAAACATTTACGGGTTTTGTTTCCAAAAAATGTACCCCAAGGGAAAACCTGAAAATGTTTTTTTATTTTTTCATTAGCAAAATGTTTGTTCAAAAAAAAGGGTTTTTTGTTCTCTTTGAGGGTTTTTGTTTTTAGTGTTTCTAGAGGGCTACAATATTTTTAATTGTATTTTAAAAGGGATTATCTAAATATTCGGGTTTTACAAAAGCTACAGAAAGCTTCAGACTCACATTTTAATTGGGGGGGTTGGGTGGGTAGTTCAAAAGGGAAAACCAATTGGAAATAAACGGGCTTTGCGGGTTTCTAGTGACCCTGTTACAGGGGCCCTGAGTGCAGGACATTTTTTAAACCTTTAGTCCATAAGCCCTACAGAATTCAAAAAGGGGAAAAAACTTGTGTTACAAAGGGCCCAAACGGGCTCTTCTTTCAATGAAAGGAACAATGCAGGAAGGGGCCCCTAAACCACCTCTACCGCTGCAAAAACCGGAAAATAGGGAGGAGATGGTCAGAAAAACCAAAATAAAATGAATAAACAAGTGGGATATTGTTCTATCTCTGAAAAAAATCAAAAAAAACAATTTGTATTAGGTAAAAGGGTTTTTTATTACTTTTTTCTAATTTTTTTAAGCAATAATAAAAATTGGGAATAACCTCTTTAAGCCAATTTTTTAATAATATTAAATGCCTATTGCCAGAACAAATTTTATTTTTCACATCCCCCCCAACCCAAAAGGTTTCAGTCAACCTCAGATGGTTTAAACCCCAAAAAAGGAAAATTTTCAAATTTTTCTTTTGGGTTCTTTAAAAAATAAAATACAATGTACAATAGTATTCGTTATCTGTGTCCCTCTCTCCTTTTCACAAACTTTATCATCACTAACATTTTATTTTGAAAATTTTTCTAGCAGAAAGATGTCTTTTTGGGCCCATAGAAACCCAATCAGGGGCTCAGCTTTAATTTTTTTGTGCTCGGAAAAAAAAAGCTGAGCTTTGTTTGGTTGTTTGGGGAAACAAAGACATTTTTAACTTTTAGTTATTTTTCTTTACAAAGGGCCCCTTTATTTTTAAAAATGAAAGAACCCATTATTTTTGTTTCTGTAGTGTACCAGATAATCCAGAAGATTACGTAAACACATAATTTTTCTTACTTAATCTCTTTGAAAACAGCTTTATTTTGGTATATAACAGGGCAATAGATAGGCCCCTATGTCTTTTATATTATCATTATTTGTTTTTTATTTTTATTATTATTATTATTATTATTATATTTTAATAAGTGTAATGATTGCTTCTGAGATTAATTATCTAAATTCATAGGATTAAGTAAATACCCCAGCAAACAGGGAAGCAACAGTTTCCATATTTCCCTCCTTTTTAAAACCTAGTGGAATACAAGTTTTTTAAATTTATTATAGGTTTTTTTTAAAGTGGATCCCATTTTTAGCAAAGGAAAAAGTTTTGGTTTGTATTTTAATTGGAATATATTAAATTTTTCTCTATTTTGTTGAAAAACCGAAAAATCAAATTTCACGGCAATTTATATTTTAATAATTTCAGGGGGAAAAAGGGAACCCCAAAAAATTGTTTAAACTGTTTTGAGGGGATTATTATAAACAAAAGTTGAAATGGAACATTTTTTTATGTTGATGGGGAAATTTTTAGATCATCCCAAATAATTTGGGTTTAAAAAACCCCGGTGCACCCATCTTTTTAAGATCGTGCCATTTTCGGGGTTTCCGTTCTTTTTTGGGGCCCAGCAAACCCGCTTAAGATAGGCAGGGTGGATGGGGGTTGTGCGACGTAAATGCTGGGATTTTGAAATGGTTGCTTTGGGTTTGGAAAAAAAATCACATGCCCTCGTTTTACATGGGAACAGCCCTTCCTGTTCACCCTTTCCCAGTGTCTTTCAGGTTCTCATAGCAGTAGGTCTTTCCTTTTCCCCTTGTCCAAATTCCAGCGAAATTATTCTATTTCTTAGGGAGAAAGTCCCGGGTTGCTTTTGACCCCTTACAACTTATTTAGTTTAGGGCTTGGAAGATTTTATGTAGTTAGGTAGAAAATTTTTAAAAGGGGGAAGATTGTCCCGCGGGAAAAAAGTCCGGGGGGGAGCGGGTGGGGGGGGGGGGCCCGGGTGGGGAACAAACAAGCTTATAAAGTATACTGGGATAAATTCACCCCAAAGACTTGTGTAGCCCTTGCATTTCCCAATGGGCTTTATTATTAACAGTTTTCTTTTGAAATATTTCCGGGATATTGGGCAGCTGAATTTAAATATTAGGTTTAAATTTCTTTTCTAGAAAAATTTGAGGTTCTTTTTTTGGTGAAAAAACCCCATTTAATTTCAGTATACATTTCGGGAAGGTTTTTCTTTTAAATTTTTTTGCCCTTTCCCAGCTTTTTTTGTTTAAGCCACCTTTGAAATTTAAAATTTGAATCCAAAATTTTGTAGTCCCCAAACAGGTTGATAGGTGGCAAAAAAAACTTTTATTTTTCCAAATTTAAATTTCAGAAAAAGTTTTTTTTTGGCCCTTTGGCGCACAAACAGCTTTGTTCATTGAGGCCCCCCTTTGCCCCTTAAATTAAAATACTGAAAATTTTTTTAGTCAAAAAGGTAAATTTTGATAGGTCCCCAAAACTTACCTTTTATTACCCCGAATGCATTTTTAGATAGGTTTTTTGGGATTTTGGGCCCGCCTCCCGGGCTTTGTTCATTTGGGGCCCACCTTTGCACTTAAATGTAAATTACAGCAATTTTGTTTTTTTCAAAAGGGAAAATTAAAAGGTGCCAAAAATACCTTGTATTACCCGGAATACTTTTTCCAGATACGTTTTTTTTTCACTTTGGCGAAAGGCCCCCGCTGTGTTAAAAGACCCTACTTTGCATTTTAAAATTTAAAATTTCAGAAATTTTTGAAGTCGCCCAGGTGAATTGATGGGTTCCAAAAAAAATCCCTTTTTAAATTACCCGGAATACATTTAAAAGATACTTTTTTTTTGATTTTGGGGCGCATACAGCTTTGTTTCATTGAGGCCCCTTGGGCCACTTAAATGGAGTAACAGAAATTTTTGAAAGTCACCCACAGGTGAATTAAAAGGTCCCAAAAAAAAATACCTTGTATTATCCGGAATACATTTCGATAGTTTTTTTTCTTTTTTTGGCCCGCAGGCCCAAAGCTTTTTTGGGTTTAGATCTACTTTGCATTTTTAAATTTGAATACACCCAATTTTTTTTGATTTAAAGGGAAATTTAGAATAGCTGTGTTTTTGCCATCTTTTAATAAGAGATTTCCCAAAAAACCTTCCATACCTTCTCAAATTTTTATATTTCTGAACTTTGCGAAATGCTTGGGGTTTAGCGAAGCAAAAGAGGGGGTAGGCCCTGGAGGAGAGGGTATTGGGGAAAGGGTTTGCTCCTTCGGGTGGGGCCCAAAAAACAGCAGGCCAGCGGATCGGGGTTTTGCGGAAACCGTCGGGCCTGTCATCGCGGGTCGGGGGCCCTGTAAATTTCTCAGAAATAAACGGGCGTCCCCCAATCGGGCCCTTCAGTGGTTAATGCAACCTCCTTTGAGAGTTTTACCTCCTCGTCCTTCAGTCCCGGCCCAAATGTCTTTCATAAAGCTTTCCTTCCAACATGAAGAAGCCCAAATGAAAACTGTTTTACCCCACCACGGTGGAAAATCAATTTTCTGAAAAACCTCTTTGATGAAAAAATGGGGGTAGGGGTCAGAAGGCATGTAAAAAAAGATCAAAGGGGCCCCAAAGATAATGATTTTCTTTTCTTTTGAGCCATTTACTGAGGGCCACAGGGGGAAAGGGAACCCGGGGCAATCGGCAAAAACCCCCGGGCGCGGCAACACCTTGCGTCCTCTTGCTTGTAGCCCCCCCAGTCCTGGTTTGCAGAAGGGTCGGAGGATAAAAGTCATCTGTGCTGATGAGGGATGATGAGGGCTTTGCGGATCAACGGGTCTTTTGCAGCGAAAAAAGCTTGTGAGCGCTTCATCACTGGGCGGGGGGGGAAAGACGAGGGGGTTAGTGTCGGGAAGGGTTCCGCCTCAAAAAGGGGGTGGAGGAGGGGGTCCCCAGAAGTCCCACTGATATGTTTTCCGGCCAGCCATGGTCCGGTCGGGTTAGCAGCCAGCCTTCTGTTTTTCCGGGTTTGGGAGAGAAAAACCACATTTAACCCCAAACCACCCCAAACCCAAAACCCCTAAATGTCGGCATTCCCCGGGTTTTTGGGCCCTTGGGAAAGGGTTGCCTTTTCTTTTCTGGTGGACACAAAATGGGTTCCGCCCGTCATGGCCTTGCCCCCCCCCAATCCGGATCCCGGGAGCAGGCATTTTTTTTGCCAGAAAAGCTGTCCTTGCCCTGGCCACATTCCGTGTGCATCAAAAAATTTCAAGCGCGTTGTCTGTTCTGTGGCCGGAAAAGTCCTTTTTGACACCAACACATGGACTAGAAACCCCGGGGGCCCAAGGCCGGGTATAGTTCTGTGACAGCTCACTGGGTGCCCTGGGGTGGAGGGGTCTTTTGGGGGTTTAAACGGTGGCTCTCAGGCTTGGCGCACGCTCCCCAAAACCGCAGGGAGGGTGGGGGTTTTTTCCCCCAAGGCCCTTTGGGTTTGCATCAGGACATAAAAAACCAGGTCGTTTTGAAATTTTAATCTCCCTTGGGGGGACCGCCCAATCCCACAGTCAGGGCTGTGGACGGCTCTCCGCAACTGGGAGGGGGAGCGCTGGCTGGGTGACAAAAAAACCTTTGGGTGCCGGGCAAGGTGGGTGTGCGATAACGGGCGAAAATTTCCCTAAATCGCCCTTAAAGATCGGTAGGCTGGAGTACACCCCTTTGGCCTGGCCCATTTTAAATGAACCTTGTCGTCCAAAAAATTTCTAAAAAGCTCCCCGGGTTGGGAAACTGCCTGCTGAGGAAGGCTCGAAGTCTAAGTTCGCATTTTCCCCCGTTCCCCACCCTGCTTCGTCCCCCTGGCTGCGTAGCAGGTCAGCTGGGCCTTTCCCGTCAACCGTTTTCATTGTTCACGTGGCAACACGCGGGAAAATTCCCACCTCCACAGGCTCCACGAATGTGGCAGCAGCCCCAAGGGCCATTACGAGTAGGGAAAGTGACACTTTGGCCTAAAAAGCAGCGGTGCGGGACCTCGGAGTGTTGAGCCACGGAGAGTGGAGGCAGTGAAAGAGCTCTGCACCATCCTTGCCTTTTTTTAAAGGGGGAAAGCCCACCAAAAGGGGTCAGTGCGGACGATGCCCTTGTCAGCATGAGCATTGTGGTGTTCTTATTTCGGGGAACAAATCGTTGGACATTTCGGGAAAACAGGTCCCCAGCGACGGAGGAGGAGAGGGAAACACAGATGCGGACACAGAGCCTTTCTCTCCGTCAAATCCAAAAGGCCCCGACAGTTTCTCAATTTTATCGGTCTTCATTAGGCAGTGGTTCGGGGTCCAGGGCTAGTGCAAGGCGGGCCCCATCAGCTTGGGGTGTCATCTGGGCAAGTCGGGCTGGGGTTAAAGTTTGTGCCGGGGGAAGGGAGGGGGGAGGAAAAGGAGGTTTTTCCTAGACACCGATGTTACCGCCGTCCCTCCCTTTGGGAAAAGGGTTGGCGGGAATTTGAGGCGGGGGGAAAGGAATGAGGAAGATCGGGGGGCTAGTGCCCTCGACCCAAAAGGTTGGGAAATTTAAGGCTCCATCTTTTCACCCTGAGTGCTTGGATGCTCCAATTTTCCCCCAAAATGAAACCTCGCATTAAGGCCTTTAAATGAACAACAGTTAAATGGGTGGCCACCCTCCTGGATCCCCGGGGACAAACAAAAAACTAAACACTTTCCTTCCCCCCACCCAAAATTTTGGGGAGTAAAAAAACGGAAAAAGGAGACCCCTTTCGATTGATCCCAAAAAGGGGACTTTTTGTTGCGTCGCTTCCCGTTTTTCAAAGTCCGGTGGAACCCAAAATCAGCGACGTGGGCAGCAGTAGAGTGCCAAGTAGCCGTAGTTGGGAGAGCAGCCGCAGCAAAGGGCAAGGGGGAAAGCCAATGGGTGACCTCTTTGGGAATCTTTTTTTTTACCCTCTCCCCAAAAGGGGATGCTTTTAGGGCCAAATCCAACACACAGAGACCAAACTTAAAGGGGTCATGGTGCCGACCCATCTGCGTTCAACACCCATTTTTTTTTGTTGTGTTCCGGAAAATAGAATTTCCCGGGTATCCAAAAAGGAAAAGGCCCGAAACTCGCCGCCACGCCTAGAGGTGTTTTTCCTTTTCCCAGCAGCCCGCGTATTTTCTTAAACCCGGCCTTCGCATAAACTGGGGAGTCAGTACGACAAAACCGCCATTTTTTTTTTTTCCGGGTTTTTCCAAAAGAAAAATGTTTTACGTTTGACTTTAATCAAGAAGAATTTGGGCCATGGATTTTTGGGTGATGTTTGGGGGCCCCCAATTTCCGAGGTCACCGATTAGTTGCCCCGGGTTTTTACATTTATCTTCAAACAGAAGTGGTCCTCTTTAAAACTTTTTTTGAAAAATTTATCTTTTTTTACTTTCAATTTTTATTTTTCTTTTTTCCCCAAAAGTTCATTTTTCTGGTTTTGCTGTGAGGAGGGGGGAGAAAAGCGCCAAAGGTTTTATGGGCAACACCGTTTTTTTCCCTTTTCTCACTTTACTTTTTAAGTTTTTGCATTTTTAAAAGGTTTTTAGATACAGCAATTTAAACATGGTCCCCTTTGGGAAAAGAAAATTTTGGCTTTTTTAAATGGCATTTCTTCCCTAAAATTTTTTTAGTGGGCTGGGAAGTATATTTATAATTTTTTTTGGGGGGATGTTTTCTGTGGGAAAACAGCCCTTTAAACATTTGGCCCCTTTTGGGAAAAGAAATTTGGCTTTAAAAAGGGGATTTTTCCCCTCCCTAATTTTTTTAAAAGTGGGTGAGAAGTAATTTTTTTAATTTTTTGGGTTTATGTGCTTTGGGAAATTTCAGCAAAACTACAGGGTTTTATTAAAAAAAAAAAATGGGGTTTCTAAAAAGACATTTGTTCTTTACAATTGTCCCAAATTGGGTCAAGGGTCATTTTTTGAATTTTTTGGGGGGATTTTTGCTGTGGGCATGCAGTATTTCTACAGGTTTATTATTAAAAAAAAAATGTTGTTTCTTTAAAAGAGAATTTTTTTCTTCACAATTGTCCAAAGTGGCTCAACGGTCATGCTTTTAATTTTTTTGGGGGGTTTTCTGTTTAATTTCAGCTTACTAAAAGGGGCCTTTTTTAAAAAAATGTTGTTTCCCAAAGGGCAAATTTTTTCCCTCAAAAAGTCAAAAGTGGGTCAAAGGGTGATGGTGCTGTCCAAAAAAACAGGAATAGGTAGGGGGCAATGTTAATTTGGGCCAAAAAAATTTCAAAATTTACTTGGGTTTTTTCAAGAACTTTAAAAAGAGCTATTTAAATTTCTGTTTTTGAGACAACCCATTTTAAAACAATTAAAAAAGAGAAACAAAGCATGGTGGGATTCCATCCTAATTTTTAAAAATGTGGGTTTTTTAGAATTAAATTTTTTAAAAAATTGCATGTACAAAAATAGTGATTAAAAAAAAATTTCCCTGAATAAATACAAAGGAGGGGACAGGGAAAATTGGGCCAGAAAGGAGGTTATTCAGAGGGCATGGGGGTATGAAGCCCGGGGGCAAGGGGAAAAAAAGTACAGAGACAATTTTCCCCCAGCACGTTTGAGTAAAATGAGAAAAAAAAAAAATGCCAAAGAAAAAGGGCACCTGGGGTGGGCAGGGGCGTTAACCCCCCAGTATTTCCAAGTTGGGAAACTCAAATTTGGGCCCCCATCCTACGGAGGGGCAAGCGGTTCCCCGGACAGGGGGGCAGTATTTGTGGCCAGGGGAAACTAAATTGGTGGATGAAAGGGCTCCCTTTTTTTCCGGGGAAATTTTTTAATCCCGGGGTCATGCGGTTTGGGGCTATAAGGGGGCCCGGACAGGTTTTTAGTCAAATTGGGGCCCAGTGAAAAATAAAATGGTGGTTTTAAAAAACTCCCTTTTTTCCCGGGACTTTTTAATCGGGGGTCAGCCCGGTTTGGGGGTATGCTGTGGCCCCGGACAGGGATTGTCAATGTCCCGTTTAAACTAAAATGGTGGTTGGAAAAATTCCCTTTTTTCCCGGGACTTTTTAACTGGGGGTAAGCAGGTTTGGGGGTCCCTGCTGGGCCCAGGGGCAGGGGTAAATCCAAATTTTCCAGTGAAACTAAAAAGGTGGTTGAAAGACTCCTTTTTCCCGCACTTTTAAATTTTTGGGGGGATGCAGGTTTGGGGCTCATGCTGTGGCCCAGGACAGGTATAGACAAAAGCCGTGAAACTAAAAATGGTGGTTGAAAGACTCCTTTTTCCGGGCCCCCTTTTTTAAACTGGGGTCATGCAGTTTTGGGGGTCATGCTGTGGCCCCGGGCAGGGTTTTGTCAATGTCCGTGAAAAAATAAAAAGGTGGTTGAAAAAATCCTTTTTCCGGGGAATTTTTTAAACTGGGGGGCAAAGCAGGGTTTGGGGGGGTCAGCTGTGGCCCAGGGGCAAAGGGGTTGTCAATGTCCCGTGAAACTAAAAAGGTGGTTTTAAAGATTTCCCTTTTTTCCCGGGACTTTTTAAATGTGGGGGCTTTCAGGTTTGGGGTCATTTGCGTTCCAGGGCAGGGATATTTAAAATTTTTGGGGGAAGTTTTAAAAAAATTTGGGTTCCCAAATTTATACTGCCCCTTTTGGCACCTTTTTTTTTTTGTGGGTGATGAAAGGGTTTTAAGGGGTTTATGCCTGTGGTACAAGGGCAGGGAATTGAATTTGGGCTGTGATTTTTTTTTTGTGGCTTTTATAACCCAAGTTTTGTTGCTAAGATGTTTGAAAAGGGGTCCCTTTGACTGTTGTGGGTTTTAATTCCAGCTTTTTCCCGGGCCCGTTTGGGGTAAGAATGAAAGGTGTTGTTTCTCTCCCAAAAGACTTTTTGGGGGCATTTATCATAATCTACCATCGAACCCTCGGGGGTATTTTTGTCGATGATGGGTTTTGAAATAAAAGGCCCTCGACCCCATGTCGATGGGTCAAAAAGTAAAGTTTAAAAATAGTTAAACCCAAAATATTAAAATTAAGTGGTGCCCTTTTTTCATTTAAAAAAAAAAAAAAAAAAGTCTTGCTGGTTTTTTCGAAAATCTTTTTTCCTTGCTTTTTTTGGGAAGGGCTTTTTTTTAAACTTTTTAAAAATCTTATTTCCCTTTTAATAACCCTTTCTTTTTTTCTTTGAACCCCTCTTGAAAAAACCTTTTTTTGTGTATTCCCGAAATGTAAATGCTGTTGCACCTACAGGGTTTTCTTCCCAAAAATATTAAAAAAAGTAAATTTTTGTTATTAATATGGAACCCCCAATTTAAAAATTCAAAACAAAAACCATATTAATTTTTCCCCGTTTATCTAAACCCTTGTAAAAAACTTTTAAAAATTCCCCCCTTAAAAAAAAAATAATTAAATTAAAAAAAAAATTCCCAAAAAAAATTAAAAAATTTCCCAAAAATTTGGTTCCCCCCCCCCCCCCCCTTTGCCCCCCCAAAAAATTCCCCCCCCCCCCCCCACAAAAAAAAAAAATCCCCCTTTTCCCTTTCCCCCCCCCCCCCCCCCCCAAAATTTTTTTCCGGGAACCCCAATTTTTTTCCCTTAAAAAAAAGTGCTATTTTTAAAGGTGGCCCCAGAGCCTTTTAGGGTGCTGTGAAACATTGTGCCCATGCTTTAAAAATGCCCGAGGGGGGCTTTGGTTTGGTCTTATACAATGCTTTTTTCTTTTTTTGTGTGGGAAAAACACTTTACTGCCGTCGCTTTTTAGAAACGCTTAATCTAAAACTCCCTGGGCACTTACGGGGGCAAAACTGACCCAAAAACTGAAGCAGGAAAGTAGCCTGTAAAGTCATGGGGCGCCGCTAGAAAAAAAAAAAAAAGCTGAGGGGTTAAAATCCTACCATAGCGTCAAAAAAAACAGAAGTAGGTTAAGGGGGCCGCCGCCCAAAGCGCAGCAGAAAGGGGGCTCACAGCAGGGTCACTCCCTGAGGGGCCGAAGCTTTAAAACCCCCCCGAACGCAAAATATGACAGAAAATGTTTTTGTTAAAAAGCTGATCCCGGGAGAGGACCCTCCCGAATGAGAGGAGAGGGTTGTCGGGGTAAAATTTTTCGTTGACGTCTCTGATCAATTTTTTTCCCCTTTCCCTTTTTTCCTCAGTGTCCGGGTTTCAATTTGGGCAAATTTTCCATTGTATTGCTAAGGCCAAAAAAAAACGGAGTTGGGTCCCAAAACAGAGATTTTCCAGTTAAAAGGGAAAATTTGGGATTTTTTCTTTTGTGTTCGGGATCCATTCCCGCTTTTGGCTAGACAATTCGATCCTTCCCATTTCCCTTTTGAGGAGGTTTTGAAAAAGGGGAAAAAAAAAACATAGTTTGGCCCAAAGTCATAGACTGCTGACTGTTTGGAAAAAGCATTGGGGAAACCCCAAAGGGGTGTTCCAAATGAGGGGAAAACAGTCACTTGGCAGGGAGGGATGGAGTAGGCCACGAGTGGCACAATGACAAAATTTTGAAGGTGGCGGGAACCTTTAGGGGGCCCCCCAAAGTGGCAAAAATGACAAGTGTGGGAGATTTAAATCCCAAAAGCAGCAGCTGAAGGGAAAAACAGTGGCACAATGAATTCTGGATGGTGAAAAAAAGGAGTAGGTTTCCACAGAGGTGGCCCCAATTACCGAGAGTGGAGGGGGCACCCGGGGGGGGGCAACGGGGAGCAGCATGAGGTCTGATGTGGCAAAATGACAAAAGTGGGGGAGGTCACGGCATCAACAGAAACAGCAGCAAGAGGTCAGACTTTGCAGAATGAAAAGCATGTGTAGGGCATTTGGGAGCAGCCAAAGCAGCAAAAATGAGGACAAAAAAGTGGCCCCAATGACAAATTCTGGAGGGGGGCAAAAACAGGAAAAAAATTTGGCCACAGAGTGGGCATAATGACAGGGAGTTAAAAGGGGGGGCCCGGGGAAACAACAGCTTTAGGTGAGAGTGGGACAATGGACACAGTTTTGGAGGTTTACGGGGGCCAGCATCAGCACAGTATGAGATTTAGAGAGTGGGAACAAAAGACATGGGGTGGAGATGGGTGGCAATACAGTTGCTGGTAAAAATGGTGGTGGGCAGATGGAGAAAAAATGGCAGCAGTTTTGTTTGGTCAGGCGGTTGGCGGCATAGAATAGTGGGTGAGGCAGGTGTTTGAACCCCGGCTCATTTCTCAAAGTTTTAGTGAGGCGTCATGGGGTGAAAGTAAACTTTACACCTAAGGCATTGGTGTGTGGAAAAAAAGGCCGATCCACGCCTGATTATCTTGCCCAAAAGGGCGGGCGTTTTAATTTTCCCGGGGGACAAAAGGGGTTCTCCTTGTTGGGAACGATTGGGGCCCCCCAAATGAACAACCCCGGGGTATGGCCCGGGCCCGGACAACTTCTCCACGGGAAAAATCGGCAAGTTTCGGCCCCACATTTCCCGTTTGGGGTGCCCGTAGTCCAGGGATCTTTTAACTGGGATGGGAGGGTGCTGTCCAAGTTGGGGCCCCCAACCCGTTTGGGTTTGGGTCTGCTACAGGTCCTGTGGGTTTCTGCCGAGTGCCCCCTCACTAGGCGGGGTGAAAAGGAAAATTGCTTTTAGGCCCCCAGACTTAGGTTGACTCTGTGGGGCTGGGGCTGTATTTCTACCCCCACCCTTTCCCCAACAAAAGCAAGCAGTTTGGGGGGTGAGCGCTGGGGAAACCCCCCCGGGCAGACCTGGGAGAGGGGGTGAGGGCCCCCTTTGGCAGCGGCCAACTGTACGGAGAATTTTCTATAGTATTTGAGGGTTTTTCCCCCCTCTAGGGAGTGGAAAAAAGGGTCCCTTTTGGACCCGGGACCGAGGGGTCCAAAAGGGTGGAGAGGGCCCGGGGAAATCAACCCCCTTTCCGGGGTGGTGGGCTTTTACTGCTTTTCACTAAAGGGGAAATTTCCCTTTTTGTACGGGCCATCTGCACAAGTGATCAGAGGGGACTTCCCGGGCCTTTCCCTTTCCCAAATGTATACTGCCCTGGGGCTTGCGGGTCATCTGCCTTGTCTTCCTCATCTCCCCTAACCCCTCCAGCTGCTCGGGTCCTCCCGCTCCTGTTACCTGGGTAGAAAAACCACTCAAATTTACCCCGAACCAAATGCTTTGCTCCAAAGGGCCCTCTCCTTCCTTTTCCTTCCCCCCTCCTCTTCCAGCTTTAAAACCCCCCCTTGGGGCCTTTATGTGGCCCGCAAGATGTAGTCGGGCCCCGTCTTTCCCGTCCCCTGCCCAGAATGATTTTTTTAGCATCTGGTTTTAGGGCATGAAGCGTGGAATTGGGCGTTATTTATCCCCTAGTCCCGGCGATGACAAATAAAAGGTTTGGGCCCCCTCAAAAGGGGCCCCAGCAAATGGCGGTGTCACGCTTTAGCTGCCCCCTGGCAGGGTTTAAAAGGGTTCACAGGAGAGTTTCTCCCGTCCCCCTGAATCATAAAAATCGTTTTAAAGGCCTTTCTGTTTAAAACAGTCGGTCCAACCTGTGGATGGGAATTCCAATGGGTTTGGGAAACATCGCATATCAGGGGTGTTGGGGGGGAGGCCTTTGCCCCTGCAACTCGAAAGGGGGGGTTGGGCCCGGGTTTTGTTTGGAATGAATGAAGTGCATGCACAGTTAAACCCGGCCAAATTTTTGAAAGTTTGAAGGGTCGGGGGAAGACTTTAGGGAAACCTTTTTCACAACCAGATTGAAAACGTTTGGGCCCTTGGGGGGGGGCATGGGGTAACCCTCCTCCCGTGCCCGCGCAGACACCAGGGGTTTCCCCCCATTGTCCGTCACCATGGGGTTTTATTTGCAGTTGGGGGGTGCAGAAAGTTTACACATCGATTTTTTTGTGCATGACACGGAGCAGTTTCCCCCCCCTGTTTTGACTTCGTTTGCCGAGGCAAGCCCGGTGTAGTACTGTGTGACAACCCCTGTGCCCCTTTCACATGTGGGATGATTTGGGGCAGTAAATTGTGGAGGTGAGATGGGGGGGTTGTGAAGGAAGAGGGGGACATTGGGGCGAGGAGCAGCAGTTTTTAAAAAACGTGGAGGAGAAAAGGGAGCGTCTCCTGTCCCCAAATTGTTGCTGGGGTGGGCAGGAAGCCCAATTTACCCAGTGGGCCGTAAGGGGTTGGTTACTGGCCCGGGCCGTAGGGTTTCCGCTCCAGACGTCCCCGTGGGTGTGCCCTTGGAACAAAAAAGAGCTGGGGCCCCCCTTCTTTTTTAAATATTTGTGAAAGGGGTTGGGGACTGGGCCCTTTTTTGGAAAAAAAAATTTTTGGCTTTGGGGGCTCTCCACCTCGGCTCTGGCACAGGCCATTAATCTCTGAAAAGGTGGGAAGTCCAAACCCTTTGGAAAGGGGGGAACTGCCCCCGTACCAACAAATTTGGGCGGAGCACGGTCACTTCTGCCCCTAGGATGGGTTGGGGCGCATATTTTTGTCTCTTTGCAACGCCCCGGGTTTAACGACTGCTGGGCGCATGAGTACGAGGTGCAGGAGCGTTCTGGGGGCCGGAGATTATGGCAAAAAAGAAAACAGCTCCCTTTTTGCCCGAGGTGGTGGGAGCCTTTTACTGGTGCAAAGGCAAAAGGGGTGTCACTGGGCACTGCTTTCTGCTGCGGGGCAGGATGGGCCTCCACTCTGAGGGCCCCAAAGGGTTTTTCCCAGGGCCCCCGGAGGTGAAAGTGCATGTGTTGACGCAGGGCCCCTGGTTTCCAAAATTAGCCCCCCTGGGCCCGCTTCACTTTTACCCACCCGGGTTCTAATATACCATAAATTTGGCTTTTCCCGGGGTCTTAGCAAAGGGAAATGCCACCCCCCGCGGGTAGGAGATTTTTTCCGCCAACGTCCAACTTTATGGGACCCACTACCCCCGCTGCCTCGCTGGCCCCTTTTGCCCCCTTCTTTTTTGGGGCCTTCGGAAACGGGGTTTTTCCCATCCTGTGGCCCCCTTAGCCCCCGACCTTGCACTGCTGGGTTTTCCCGGGTTTAAATCACGGCCCAAAACCCAAACCCCTTGCTGGCTGCCCTGCTGCCCGAGGCGCAAGCTGACGCCCTTTTTTCTCCTGGGGCGGGTGATGAAGCCCTTTTCTTCCCCCCGGCTCCCCAAATGCGGGCGGCTAATCTTTATCCCATTATTTTTTTTGAGGTTTCCTTTTCTGTCCTCCCCCAACCCGGGTTTTTTGTATGCAGAGGCTGACCCCTCACAAAAAAAGACCCCCCCATGGAAACTTCCTCCAAACTATACTTTGCCGCCTACTGCAAGAAGCAGGAGATATTGCCCCATTTCTTTCTGCCCCCTAGCTTTCTGAATCCTCCTCAAATTGTTTAATCCTCGCTGTATAGTGGGTGAGCCCAGACCACAATTTGTAGATTCTGGCTGGGGGGAACCCGGGTGGGGGCAGAGGCGGTTTGAGGGGAGTGAGGGGCCGCTGACCCGCTCCGGGGAAAGCCAAATAAAGGGTTGTGTCTGACGGTTTCCCCTCGGGCTCTTGCCTGGGGGTTTTCCCGATGGCCATCTAGGGGGAAGTGGATGAACCCAGTAAACCCCAAACAAAAAACCCTTTTACTTTGCGGTCAACACATGGCTGCAGATGACACTTCAGTTCTGGCCTCCCCCAAATGAGGCATCCACTTACCCGTGCTGCGACCTTTTGGTGCCTGCTCCCGGATTGTTTGTTTCCACTGCCCCTCCCCATGTGAAGAGTGCACCTCCCCTGTCTTTAAAAATGGGTTTTTTCAAAATGTTAAAAGGGCTTTTGTTTAATGAGAAGGTTTTATATGATAAAAAACAAACCCTTTTTATCTGACTCCAAATTTAACCCCCCTAACCCAAAATTGGGTAACCCTTGGATATAAATTTGGGTCCACAAATGGGGAGGAAAAAAATTTTCTTTATGTGGGCCCTTTAAAAAAACACTGTGTTTTTTAATGAATATAAAAAGCGCAAACAGGGTTTTTTTAACCTTCCCGGGGAAAAAAATAAAGGTTTCAGGCAAAAATCTTTTTAGCGTTGAAACACACGTGGGGCAGGGTTTATAAAAAGGGGTCTTAAATTTTTGACAGTGTAAAGTTTGGGCTAGACAGTTTTATTTTTGGGAATTCCCCATTTAAACATTAGTTTGATTTAAAATTTGGGGCAGGGTTAGAAACTTTTTCAAGGGCTAAATCTGGTTTCCACCCAAATTAAATTGTTTTTACTTTCACACTGTAAAAAACGCCGAAAAAACGGGTGCATTTTTGTTCACACTTAAGCCCCGAAACCCCCTTTCCCATTTCTAAGATGCCCCGCCCCTTTTTCGGAAAAGGGGGCAGAAGCATTGAAAAAATCTAAAACACAAGTTTAAAAGGGTGAAAAACTGGGTTTTTGGTGCAAAAAGGAGCCGAATTTCTGGCGCAAATGCTTTGTTAAAACTGCCCCAGTTTCCCTTTTTCGGGGCTCAACGCAGAAAAAAAGTTAATTTTACTCTTGGATATAAATTTCGGGAAAAAGAAAGAGATGCCAAAATAAAACAGCTATGGGCTTGGGTTTAAAACGACGTTTTTTTTTCTGACTACCCAAAGCAGAAAAAAAAACTTAATTAACCTTCGGGTATGAAATTTTGCCCATAGGCAAAATTTCTTCTTTGGGGTTGAAAAAAACTGTTTCTTTTACTGGGCCCACAAAAAAAGCAGAAAAAAAGCTTAATTTTTCCCCTTTGGGTTCCCAAATTGGGGCAAAAAAATGAGGGTGCCAAAAAATTAACAGCTAGGTGGCATGTTTAAAAAGACGTGGGTTTTTTTCTAACTTCAACAGCAGAGAAAAAACTTAATTTAAAAGGGGTGGGGCCCCTAAAAGGATTGTATTTTTTTGTTAAAGATCTTGCAAAAAACAAATCACTTTGCAATTAATTTTCCTTTAAAAAGTATCCTAAACCCATTCGGGATATCCCTCTTTTTTTGGGCTGCATCAGCCCCCTCAGGTGCTATAGGTAAAGACCCCGTTTTTTTCTCCCGAAGGCTTCCCAGCACGGGGTTGGGTTTAGCTTTCGCCCGGGGTTTACTTTCAGCCTAGTAGCCAAGGTTTTAAACACGCCTTTGAATTCAAAGTGAAACCAAGAATACAGGACTGAGGTGAGATGAATCAATGTAGTGAGACAACCCCTTTAACCTTTGGATATGAATTATGCTACAGGCAAAATTTCTTCTTTGGTGTTGAAAAACACTGTTACTTTTACTGACTACAACAGCAGAATAAGGCTTAATTAACACTTGAATCTAAATTACGCAAAAGAAATGAGCTGCCAAAAATTAACAGCTATGTGGCGTGTTAAGGAGACGTGTATTTTACTGACTACAACAGCAGAAAAAAACACTTAATTAACCTTCGGATATGAATTATGCTACATGCAAAAATTCTTCTTTGGCGTTTAAAAAAAAACCTTTCTTATACTGACTAAAGTAGCACAAAGACGTTTAAGTAGCCCTTGGATATAAATTGCGCAAAAAAAATGAGCAGCCAAAAATTAACTGGTATGTGGATTGAAAAAACGCTGTTTCTTTAACTGAATATAACAGCAAAAACAGGCTTAGATAACCCTTGAATATTCAATGTGCTCCAGAACTGAGCAGATAGCATTAAAATGTATATGCAGCTGAATTGGACGCACACTGGACTTCAATTCCAATAACCCTCAAAATTAGAACGTAAGAGAAGCAATCTCTGAGAAAAACTGTGACACCCCCTCAAAAATCGCTGTATAAAAGTTCTTTGTTTTGTGTGAGCTCTCAGCTACAGGAGTTGCAGCAGCTACAACATGGCACAGAGAGAGTAATGTGAACTGCAGCGTCGTGTCCGGACTTATATAGTGCGGTGATGTCACAGGATCCCGCCAGTCTCTGATTGGCTTCATCTCTGCACATGTCATTTAGACTACTCCTTTCTTCCTCCCAGAGTTCTTTGTCCCATGTAACGCCATGTGCTTGCACCCATTTTATCAATTAAAAACATGCTTCATTACAGTGAATCATCCCAAACTTCGACTTTGTTCAGAATCAATGTTCTTCTGAAATTCTAAACGAATTCCACTTCATTAGAATCGATTCGCCCATCTCTAATTATTAGTAATAAAACTGGAGAATAGTTTCAAATTAAGTTTGTTTCCTAAATATTTTGTTAACGCCTTACCAGTTTTTACCTTCCTGACATGGCCCCATTTTTAAAATCTGACATTTGTCACTTTATGTGGGAATAACTTTATAATACTTGTATCTGTCAATGTGATTCAAAAGGTGTTTTCTCATGACACATTGTACTTTTTAACAGCCTGTAGTGGACCCACTGTGCCATTTCTGGGATTAATCCAATGCGGCGTGACTAATCGACCATCAGGTTCTTCACAGAGCCTTTGATGGTTAGGTTGGCTTACTCCCGATGGCTGCCAGGTGCAAACTCAGAGCAGTCCCTGGCAGTGGCAGCTGACCTGGAAAAATCAGAAGCATCCACACAGGCACCACACAGACAGGGGACAAACGACAAAGCTAGAGGCCAGGAGGTGTGCCAGGTACTGTAACATGGGGAAAACACTAGACTATAGCAAGACACAGAGTACAATAGGCAGAAAGGCCTGACAGAGGCCAGATGGAAGAGTCTGATGGAGGCCAAACAGGAAGGCCTGATAGAGGGCTAAGTACATGACACAGTTATAAAGGACTGGAATATGGAATACAAGACATAACATAAGAATATGGGAAAGCCATAGAGAAACAATTGCAAGCAAAACAAGGACCAAGACTAGACGGAAGACATGTCAGAAACAAACAAGGCAGACATGAACAAGGAATATACAGACATGACACAACAGGAACTATGGCAAGGGCTATGGCTAGGCACAATAGCATGGAACAATGGCTGAGAACAAACAAGGAGCACAGATATAACATGAAGCTAGGAACAAACAAGGCAGACAAACACAAACTAGATGCCAAGACCCAAGGCAAATGATATCATGCTAAGTACATGGTTTTAAGGAGTCTGCATGTTAGACACCCCCATTTTTGACTCCCGCTTAGAAAGGTATTCAAAACAACATTTAGGAACTTTATTAACCCTCTTGGTGTTTCATAGAAATTGAAGCAAAGTGGAGATGAAGTTTAAAAATGTCACTTTTTTTGCAGATTTTAATCTATTTACTGGAACAAGGTAGATATTATCATGGAAATGCAACTCAATAATAATTCTCCTTATTCTGCCGTTTTAAGAATTATCCAATATGTGGCTCTATTCCACTATTTGACTCAACCACAGGCCTCAGAATAGGAAGAGCATCTGTTGGATTTTGGGGGCTCGTTTTTATTAGACTTTTCTTTAAGCACCATAATAGGTTTGCAGAAAGCCTAAAGGCTCTAAAATTCAATAGACACCCCTAAAAAGATGTCATTTGGGAAACTACACCCCTCAAGGAATAAATCCAGTGGTGTAGTGTGTATATTGACCCCACAGGTATTTCACAGATTTTCTTTTATTTTTTTTTGTGTAAAGCTGTGAAAAATATTTTTCTTTTCCCAATAATCATTTTTTGCTGAAATTATTTAATTTTCACGAGAAATCCTGGAAAAGAGCATCCCAAAAATTGTTACATGTTCCATGTTCAGCAGTACCCTATATGTGGGTGTAAACTGTTGTTTTGGCACATGGCAGGGCATACAAGGGAGGGAGCACTATTTGGCTTTTCACTGGCACATCACCACTGCAGAAAATCACGACTACAGCAGCGATGATACGGCTTACACCAGCGAAAATAAAACGAAAACCCAAGGAGAGTACTGACAGCGACATCACTGGATCGGAGGTGAGGACAAAGGTAATTATGTTTTGTTTTGCTTTTTGTCATAGCAGCATCAGTAATGTATTTAAAAAAAATAGACATAGACACCCCTTTAATGCTGGCTATAATAGGAAGGTTCTAGAAAATACAGGATTGTGAAGGCTCATTTTCTAAAGTGCACAAAAAAAAGAAAAGGTGTTAAAATATAACTTTTAATATTTAAATAGATAAAAAGTATCATGAAATAATTATCACTACCCCATGAAAAAGAAAAACAACAGATAAAAATGTGTACTAGTACCAGCGGTGCAGGACCAAATACACTGAGCCCTATTAAGCCCTACACCACAGGCTAGCACACCCTAACCTGAAAGATACTGGGTAATTGCCCCAATAAGGGCATTCCTGTCTGAACCTTACCCTGTGCTGCAAAGAACTCTACCAATACCTTAGGTCCTGTCCTGACATGTTTTGATGCTCCCTCAAATGGAAATACACAGATCTCCTCATGGGACATTAAAGGGATATATAATAAGAGCAAGGTATCTGTAACAATTCCAACCCGGGTGCCTGGAAACGTGCGGGTTGGGCAGATCCTCTGGGCCCACTGCGAGAGCAGATGGTGAACACAAGCAGTGGGTAGCCGAAGTGCAGGTCCTGGTAGCAGGTGCTGGAGCGGAGACAGGGCAATGCAGATGTAGCCGTAGAACGTATGCACAGTCTAGATGTAGCAGGTGAATGGCTGGCACAGTCCAGGATGGAAACAGTCACTGGGTATGGCAACAGGTATATTGGCAAGCTGGTGTAGCGGCAGGTGTTTAGCAGGTAACGATGAATGTACAGGAAACTTATGACAGAGTCAGCAGCAGAACAGCAGCCAAGGGGTCAAGCTCTTGTGCTGGATAAGACAACAACAAACTGACCATGAGCTGAGGGAGGAAGTTCCTTAACAAGCCAAAGGTTACAGGTCACTGGGCAGGGCCAAGGTACTCTGACTCTTTAAATGTGGTGCAGTGCCGTGCGCATGCCACTAGAGGGAGCACGTGTGCGCACAGGACTCCAGGGAGCTGGAGGAAGCAGAGATGGTGATTCAGAGCTGCCCACAGGAATGGCCACAGGAGTGGCAGGAGCCAGCACAGGTGCATGCAAAGAACCAGGGACATCAGGGGATGTAGCTGCAGTGGCCGGGACACAGGAGACGTGGGCACGCTGTCGGTCCATAGCAAGGGCCGCGGCGTGAACCGTGACAGTACCCCCCCCTTTAAGCCCTCCCCTCCGGGCTGGCCGAATATACACAAAACATCTAGGGGTAACCACCTCCTCCTCGGTATCCCAGGAACTGTCTTCAGAGGAGGTGTCCAGAGAGTCCCAGAAAACTTCTTGGACCTGTGGAGGAGCAGAAACAGTAGGCAGGGGGTGGGGTGGGTGGGATTCAGAGGTGTCTTTGCAGACCAAAGGCTCTTCTTGTAAATGCGGATCTTCCACCGGGACAGCAGAACAAATGGGCAGAGAAATGGGAGGGCAGGGCTTCACCAGATGGGTGGGCTTGAGGCAGCGAGAGTGGCAATGCTTGTCCCATTGGATGAATTCACCCGTTCTCCAACCTAGTGATGGACTGTGAAGCTGGAACCACGGAAGCCCGAGCAAGACTGGTGCAGACAAACTTGGCAGGATGTAGAAGGAGATGTCCTCTTTGTGGGAACTTCCAATTTGTAGAGACATAGGCAGGGTACGGAACTGGACTGGCTCCTTTAGGATCTCCCCGTTGATTGAAGAGAAACGTAGTGGCTTCTCAAGATGGGAGACAGGCAGGCAGAACTTCTCCAGTAGGGACGGATGGATGAAGTTCTCGGAAGAGCCGGAGTCCAGAAGAGCAGGAACTTCGGAAGCAGCACAAGACGAAAAACGTAGCGTGACTGGAGTGGTCAGCAGGCGCACCATTATTCAGGGTAACTTCACCCACAACACCATGACACTGAGGTTTCCGTTGCAAAGCTGGGTGGATCGGGCAGTTCTTCAGATAGTGACAAGCACCACCATAGTACAGGCACAGGTTTAAGCTGCGACGACGGGTTCCTCTATGGAGATATGAATGCGGTTGACCTCAATAGGCTCATCTTGGAAAAACACAGGTGTCAGACGAGATGGGCTCGTGGTTTCAGGTACAAGGCAAGGCGGAAGCTTGCGAGGACGAGAGCACACAGGCTGTTGGCAAAGCTCTAACTCCCCCTCCACTAAACGGATGTCGATCCAGGTAGCCAAAGCGATGAGTTCGTCCAGGGTGGTAGGTAGATCACGACCAGCCAACTCGTCCTTGATGCGTCCATCGAGACCCCCCCAGATGGCAGCAACGAGGGCCTCATTGTTCCAGGCAAGCTCAGAGGCCAGGGTACGGAACTGAATAGCATACTGGCCCACTGTAGTGTCGCCTTGATGGAAGCGGAGCAGAGATGATATAGCTGAGGTGTTGCGCCCAGGTAACTCGAAGACCTTTCTGAAGGCGCTCAGGAACTCCTGGAGGTCCCCTGTCAGTGGATCCCCTTTCTCCCAAAGAGCTGCAGCCCATGCCAAGGCTTCACCTGAGAGCAGGCTGATGATGAAGGTGACTTTGGCGCGGTCAGAAGTGAACTGATGAGCCAGGACCTCAAAATGGATAGTGCACTGGTTGAGGAAGCCGCAACATGCATCAGGGTCTCCAGAATAACGGGCAGGCAGAGGCAGGTACAGGCTAGGACTGGACATGGCAGACGGAGGCGGAACCACAGCAGATGGCAGAGCAGGCGTAGGTGCCAGTGCAGAAACAACTTTATCCAAACGGGTGGTGAGCGTCTGCAACTTCTGGAACACTTGCTCGAGGTGGACGCCATGATGGTTCACCACGGCTACGAGGTCGGACAGAGTCACTCCGGTGGGATCCATAATGCCTGGTCAGTTCGTACTGTACTGATTCCAACCCAGGTGGCTGGAAACGTGCATGTTGGGCAGATCCTCTGGGCCCACTGCGAGCACAGATGGTGAACACAAGCAGTGGGAAAGCCGAAGTGCGGGTTTCTGGTGCAGGTGCTGAAGCGGAGACAGGGCGCTGCAGATGTAGCCGCAGAACGTATGCACAGTCCAGATGTAGCAGGTGAATAGCTGGCACAGTCCAGGATGGAAGCAGATACTGGGTATGGTAACAGGCATAAGCTGGTGCAGTGGCAGGTGTTCAGCAGGTAACGATGAACGTACAGAAAATGTATGATAGAGTCAGCAGCAGAACAGCACCCAAGGGATCAAGCTCTTGTGCTGGATAACACAACAACGAACAGACCATGAGCTGAGGAAGGAAGTTTCTTAAGAAGCCAGAGGTTACAGGTCACTGGGCAGGGCCAAGGTACTCTGACTCTTTAAATGTGGTGCAGTGCCGCAGGCATGCCCCTAGAGGGAACATGTGTGCGCACAGGACGCCAGGGAGCTGGAGGAAGCAGAGATGGTGATTCAGAGCTGCCCACAGGAATGGCTACAGGAGTGGCAGGAGCCAGTACAGGTGCGTGCAAAGAGCCAGGGACACCAGGGGATGTCGCAGCAGCAGCCGGGACACAGGAGACGTGGGCACGCTGCCGGTCCATAGCAGGGACCGTGGCGTAAAACGTGACAGTATCACAACAATGCAGACCAGAGAGTCACATGTATAAAGGAAAAAGGTATAGGAGTCCAAAGTCACTAGTAGTACGGACAGGCCCCACAAAAAGCACAACTCTACAGGAAATGGTGGTTTGGGAAGCAACCATGTAACAAAAAGTAAGAACATTAGTCAATCTGTGTACCTGTACTGATATTGAAAGTTGTAACACTGGGCAAGACAAACCCAAACAGAGGTACCGTACCTGGATCAAAGGTGTACATAGGCTGTTATACATAAACCAATGTGAAACCCTGTTGGCAAAAGATAAAACACCATAAGTGCCTCTACATATGAATAATCACTAGCATCCCATAATACAAATTAGAACATACAGAGATACTTACTAGGTTGCTGTCGCTACATCTAAAGTGGTCAGAGGCGAATGCGGCTGTGTACTGAGGGCACATGCAGATCTGAGACATATAGTATAGATTCGGGTTCTGGATGGCTACACTCCCACTGCATACGTAAGTTAGTAGCGGTGGGCTTGCGAAAAATAGTGGTGGAAAGTTCACCAGATGTAGTTCTTGAGATCTGGACATCCAAAAAAGGCAGCGTGCCCTTGGCAATCTCATAGGTTAATGTTTATCCACATGTATTTTCATTCAGCTCTTGCACCATCTCCGAAAATGATCTAAGCTAGATTTGCCATTAAGGCAAAAAATGTCCCTTATTCCTCAAATTACACCAGTAAAATAATAAAAAGTAATTTATGATAATTATCAAAATACAGTCGAAACCAGAAATTTACATAAACTATATAAAAGACACTTATGCTTGTTTTTCTCACTGACGCGAAATCAGAATACACCTTACCCATTTTAGGTCAATTAGGATTACTAAAATTATTTATATTTGCCAAATGCCAGAATGATGAGAAAAAGAGCATTTTTAAGGCTTTTTTTAAATACTTTCTGTAAAGTCAAAAGTTTACATACATCTCAATAGTATTTGGTAGCATTGCACTTAAACTGTATGACTTGGGTCAAATGTTTTGGATATCCTTTCACAAGCTTCTCACAGTAGTTGGAAGGAATTTTGGCCCATTCCTCCTAACAGAACAGGTGTATGTGAGCCATGTTTGTAGGTCACCTTGCTTGCACCTGCCTTTGCAGCTTTGCCCATACATTTTCAATAGGATTGAGATCAGGGGTTTGTGATGACCACTCCAAAACATTGACTTGGTTATCCTTAAGCAACTTTGTAACTAGTTTGGCAGTATGCTTTGGGTCATTGTCCATTTGGAAGATCCATTTAACTTCCTGGCTGGTCTCGAGATGTTGCTTCAGTATTGCCCCATAATATTCTTTCCTCATGATGCCATCTATTTTGAGAAGTGCACCAGTCCCTCCTGCAGCAAAACAACCCCATAACATGATGCTGCCACCCCTGTGTTTCAAAGTTGGGATGGTGTTCTTAGGCTTCCAAGCTTCTCCCATTTTGTTCCAAACGTAATGATGGTCATTATGGCCAAACAGTTCATTTTAGTTTTGTCAGACCACAGGACATGTCTCCAAAAATATAGGTATTTGTTCCTGTGTGTATTTGCAGACATTAATCTGGCAGAGTGGCCTTTCAGTCCATGTTGATAAGGGACTCATTTCACTGTGGATAATGACACAATCTTGCCAGCTTCCACCAGCATCTTTACAAGGTCTTTTGCTTTTGTTCTTGGGTTGATATCCACATGTTGGACCAAAGCACATTCCCTTCTCCTTCCTAAGCGGTATGATGGTGGGACATTCCCATCTTGTTTGTACAATTGTTTGTACAGATGAAGAGGCACCTTTGGGTATCTGGAAATTGCACACAAGGATAATCCAGACTTGTGGAAATCCATAATTCTCTTCATGATATCTTGGACTATTTCTTTAGACTTTTCCATGATATTAAACACAGGAGCAGTGTGTTTCTGTGTTTAAAGGCATAGTAATCCTAGTGTATGTAAACGTTTCACTTTGCAGAAAGTAATAAAAATGCCTTAAAATGCCCTCAATATTCTGCCATTTGGCAAATATAAATAATTTTGGTAATTCTAATTGACCTAAAACAGGTAAGGTTTATTCTGACTTCATGTCAGTTACTGAGAAAAACATGCATATGTGTATTTACATACAGTGTATGTAACCTTTTGGCTCAAACTGTATATACACTGACACAAAGATAACCAAAATTAGGGTATAACCAGAAATTCACAGCTAACAAAGAAAAAAAAAACAATATAAAATATAACCTTTAATAATTTATGATTAAAAATATATATTATGAAAAATACCCCCTACTTGATCATAATTATTATCACAGACATATAAATACAATGCTAAGCCTTCTATGGGTGTACGGACATAATACTCCACACATAGGTACTCTACTCACGTTACCAATCGTTTCTGTTATTCCCAGATAATAAGGTAGAGTCCTAAAAAGGAAAAAAAAAAGTTATCCAAATAGACGGCCCCAATAGGCAATAAGTCCCTAAAACACCCTATCGTGGACCCTATAATAGGTAAAGTGGAGTAATCGCCCCGATGAAGGCGGCACCACAATCTCTGACCCTATGGTCACCCTACAATTCCTTATTCAGGGCCACTAAGTATAGTAGATGGCTTGAGATGAAAAAGAAAATACAAACTCCCGACGCGTTTCCCCCGTGTAGTTTCAGGGCATATGCCCTGAATACCCAGGATATATCTCTGCCTGCCCTGGACCTCAGGATTCTGGGACTGTTCCATAGGATTTGGGATGGTAGAGAGGTATAATATACGGAGCCCAAAACTGAGATGCAAACATTGCAAGCATTGTGGGGGGTTCAATGCAAAATAGTTTTGATGAGCTGACACCCGGGGAAAAGA